>CAJNDV010035124.1:3310-27197 GCA_905221635.1 Symbiodinium sp. CCMP2456
TTTGGGTTTAGGGGTCTGGGTTTTGGGTTTAAAGTTCAGGGTTCAGGGCTTAGGGTTTCAGGGTTGAAGGGCTTGGGGTTTTCATCTCTTCAGGGCTTGTAGGTTTAAGGGTTGAGGGGTTTGGGTTTAGGGTTCAGGGCTTAGGGCTTTCAGGGGCTTGTGTTGAAGGATTAATGTTCAGAGTAGGGTTTATAAGGGTGCGCATGTCAAGGGTTGAGGTGGTGCAAGTGGTATACATATCCGAGCGGAGAGGGGGGGGGGTCATTTTGGTAATGTTGGTTCGCAAGTGAAGTGGTCCAAGTGGTATCCGAGGGGCGAGTGGCACAAGTGATGCAAGCAGTATGGGCCCGCGGCCAGCAAGACTACCAACATGACAGGCCCTTCCCCTTCAGAAAGCGAGGCCAAGAAAACCAACATGATGCGTCATTTTGCCCCAGCGCGCCAAAGCCAAGAGACCAACATCACCGTGCCTGTCTACTACTACTACTACCACCACCACCACCGCCAGCTGCGTCACCATTATTCATTGTCGTTGTTATGATTACGATTACTATGATCACAGCCATGTTGTTTTTAATGATGCTATTCATGCTATACCCCTATCCCCCTCAACACAAACAAACCCCCAACCACCCCCACCCCACCAAAGATTCTTCAAATCCCGTGCCCCCGTTACCTTCCGCACCCCCCCAAGCCCCTAACCCCTCCTACTTAGTTCGCGGCCGCTTGCGCTGTCTTCTGGCTGCATGAGCCACATGAGCATATAGAACTGCTGAAAATCATTGCAGGTCCGTTGACCCGCAAACACATATGCAGCTTGCAATTTTGATTGCGTGCCCAGTGCACCTGCGGATTTTGCTGACCAAGGCGATGAAAACAAGAAAAGCAGATGACAAAAGCAACATCGTGTTTGTTGGCGGGTTGCGGAAGAGCACCACGGAGGACGGCACCGGCAGGGTTGCAAGAACAACACATGCGGTTCGAACTGTGCCTGCTGATTCGCGTATGGGGTTCGAAGGATAAAGTGGCTGGTCACTTTTCCAAGTTCGGCCAAGTCGATAGTGCGGTGGCCTCGTTGCTGCCGTCGCTTGTGCAACGGAAACCGTCATGTCTTCCACGTGCATGCGACCTTCACTCTGCGATGCATCAGGTAGACATCAAAAGGCTACCAGACGGCACATCTCGAGGGTTTGCCTTCGTCAAGTTTGTAGAGGCCAGGGGTCAAGATTCAAAAGATAACAGGTCTTCAAGTTGACAACTGCTTGCTTGGCAGGTTGAATCCATCGCAAAGGTCTTGGAGGCCCAGAGTAGTCACATGCCACTTGGATGCCGCAAGTAATTAATGCTTCGCGTTCACCCACAGCATATCAGTGGGTGTGTGTGTGTGTGTGTGTGCGCGGGTGGGCGTGGGTGGGTGGAGTCTGCGTGCTTGCTCGGCCAAGGATTGACAACAAGTGGGTGGCAGTCAAGCCGCACGGTGGAACTGCATTCACGGAAGATAAGAACCGAGAAAGAGCCAAGGCGAGGACATGTCACATCGGGTTTCCTGGATAGTTATGTAAGTTGTATGTGCGCATGCTTTTCATGTCATATTATACCATTTAACATCATGTCTCATCTCCCCTCCTCCCATCTCACCTTGTCTTAACATCATTCCCACCACGTACATACATTACAATACACATATACATGCGCACAGAGTTTCCTGAGAGCTCCCATTTATAAGTATGAGTGTAAACTGGGGTGCGAAAACTTGGATAGACTGAGGTACCTCGCGCGTTCGGGTCGTAAAATTTCTTGCGCACGACCTCAAACTCCTCTTCGATGCAAGGTGCCAAAGTGAACCTCAAAAACAGGAGTGAGCCGTGCCTCGTGATGGGAACCTCGTAACCATCGGGTGTTGAAAGTATGTTCTGAGCCCTTGACGAAAAGAAGCACGTCAGACTCTGACCTCAGAAGTCTACCGACTGAAACTACACAGTAGGGAACGTCGCAGACGCAAAAGTGGAGGAAGCAGGGCTGACCCTCAAAGTCGACCTTCACATGTCTCCGTCCATAAACCGTCAAAGGTTGACCTGAAATGCTTCGCAAAGGCGGGGCTTTCCCTGTGAGTGGCAGAAGTGACCACTCCGAAGCAAAGTCCTTCGCACAACAATTCGTGGCAGCACCTGAAGCGAAAAGTACCCAGAGATCCGTATCTTCCAAAGCAGATGCCACCAGATGCGCTTCCAAAGCAACATCCTTGAAAGCCGCATTCAAACTCTTAAAGACCGACTTAAGACCGAGATCACCAACACTGAAAAGTCGTTGGTTCTCCTCCTGGCGGGCATAAAAAACAAAGTCTCAAGCGGTGCCATCCAAACCGGGGGCACAACTTCGGCCGCCTCACCGAAAACCACCAAAGGTGAAGTTTACAGCTCCATTCGTCGTTCCATCTAATTGGAAAGAGCTGCCCAAACCTACCAAGCATAACAGCTGACATGAGCAGAATGCTACTAAGTTTGGCCTTAGCTCTGGGCTTTGCTTTTGCTGCTGAAAGTCCGTTCTGATGGTCCTTCCACAGCCACGGCTGACACAGGCAAAGTCGTTGCCGTGCTTGACGATGAACCCTCTTCCGTCGGCTTCTGTGGCAAAGTTTCGGCCTTCGCTGAAGAAGCGGCCTCGAAAGGCCATTGATCTGAAGCAAAAGTCCGAAGACCAACCTCAAGCGTCCCAAGACTCCCATAAATCCCAAGACCAAAGTGAATGATCCCAAGTCTGACCCCAACTGCTGTCATTGTAAAAGATTCGTTGATCGCGTGATCGCCCAGTCGATCCACTCCGACCAGTCGTCGGACTCACCAAAGTAAGTCCAATCTGCTGGATCCTCAAGCGTATAAAAGTTGATCCCCGCCTTACTACTATTACTACTACTACTACTACTACTACTACTACTACTACCACTACTACTACTACTACTACTACTACTACTACTACTTCTACAACTGCTGCTACTGCTACTACTTACAAAAATGCTTGGGGAGGAGATGGTGGCTGTCAGATGCGACCGGCTGCCATACCCCCCAAACCAACCTGGGATGTCTGCTTAGTTTGAATTGCAAGCCCCTGTGAAGCAGCAGGCGTTGACATTTACATATTACGGGCAAGGTACGACCGAGAATGAGTCGGGATGTTGACACAGTGGGGCGGCTCAGATGACCCTACTGCGTGTCAAGGGGGGGCGTTGAAATCGTCCCCAGCGTGGTTCCCGGTGGGCGTTGGTGATACAAGCGACGCAGACGGAGATTATCACTGGCTCGGTGTTCCCCGCTGACCTGGCTACAAGTTCCTTGTGACTCTCATGGGCTATAGTAGTTGGGATGAAAAAAACATTGCCCTCTGTGTCGCTGCCATCGCTGCCAAGACATAGTGAACGGAGATCTGAAACATGCGAGACCTTGTGAGATGCTAACAAGACTTGGTCCACATGTCGGATCAGATAAGCCAACTTGGGGTTGCTCTGAAACGATCCCTGGCGCTGTCTTTCCCTGACACGCCCGGCAACTCAACCTTGCGTAGTACTGCCTGTGTTTGGTTTGTTCCCGGAGTATTATGGCAACTAACCCTTGTCAAACTTGTAAACTTAGTTTGTCGCCGCCCTACACGACAAGAAGTGGATGGTGGAATTCCCCTTGGAGATGTCATCAGGCAACATTTTACTTTGCTGGATTGCTGATGCCATAATGCCCCTGTGATATTTCTGAGTGTTGTTGCCAACTGAGACCCCGGAGCTGTCATTGGCGTGCCAGGTGGGTGACAAAAAACGGTTGCTACTACCACTACCACCACCACCACCACCACCACCGCGACTACTACTACTACTACTACTACTACTACTACTACTGCTGCTATACTACTAAAGTCCATAGTCAGTTCGCAGCTTCGGCAATGTGAGAAGGAAAAAGTTCTTGCAAAGAACATGCAAAACTCCGGGTCGTGTGCTCCGGAGGTTTTGTTCGCAGCCTTCTGTGCTGAAGCATGCAACCGAAGAAGCTGATCGCCGCGAGAATCCGTGATATGGTTCCAGCATTGCGAGTCAACGTTGTTAGAGTCGGCGCCACATCAGGATTAGTCGACCTGGGCCCCGAATAACTCTTCCAAGCCTCCTACCGTGGCTGAGCAAAAGCCCATTGAATGCAAACAGGTCCATGAGGCAACAAGTCAACACTTTAGGTTTCGCATGCTGAAAAGCCCGATTGTCCAAGCTAGAATGCAGATTGTCTGACAGCATGTGACAGTCAATACCCAATGAGCTGCACTTGCGCACTACTTCGTGCCATTCACTTTTGCTTTGATTGACAGACAACCTGCGTGTCAAGGAGGCAGCTGAACTAGCTCGACAGAAGCAAAAGAAGGCTGGGCAACGCCAGTGTCCAAACCTAGTTGGCACTCAATTGTTTGCGGATTGTGGCTGCTTGAAGGACGACTCTAGAGTGGAGTCTGCCGACGATTACGATGAGAAGTGGTCAGAAAATTATCTGCAGGCCGCAAGAGATTTCGGTTCAAGTTGTGCGGCTGCTTTTCACCTTGGCACATCGCAGGCTGCGGCGAATATGGGTGCAAACAGTGGCGAGGATGCAAAGGGTGACGGACAGCAGGCCTTTCGTGCATGGCCGGGGCACGATTCAACATGATCCAACGATCCCTGTCTTTGCGCGTTTATTTACGCTGTCAGGCAAATCCAATGGCAGCGATGGGGGTGCGGAGCCCAATTGGGCATCATCACGGAAGCACGAAGTCATAATCACAATCGTTCTTCTCCTGACCTGCAAGGCCATGATGCAGATGATGGGCATGATGCAGATGATGGGAGGTGGCATGCCAGGAATGTGTGGGGGCATGATGAACCCCATGATGAATCCCATGATGGGCGGGATGGGGAAGGGGGCATGCCCGGCTTGCCCCTCCGGTTGTGGATGTGGTTGCTGCGGCGGTTGTCCTGGATGCGGATGCTGCCCCACTAGTTGTCCTGGCTGTGGAGGGTGTCCTGGTGGTTGCGGTGGCTGCCCTGCTTGCGGCGGATGTGCAGCGGGCAGTTGTGGGGGTGGTGGCTGCCCTACATCACCTGTTCCGACAGCAGAGGACGCGCCTGTAGCCACTGCACAGCTGACCCGAGATACCGGCGATCGTTTGGCGCCCGTGTCAGGAAAACAGCGAAGCAACTGGGTGTGGCCCCGTGAAAAACGAGGGCGGTGGTGCGACGGAGCAGCTCTGATCAACGGCAGTCGT
Organism: Symbiodinium sp. CCMP2456; assembly: GCA_905221635.1. Taxonomy (NCBI): domain Eukaryota; class Dinophyceae; order Suessiales; family Symbiodiniaceae; genus Symbiodinium; species Symbiodinium sp. CCMP2456. Next base: position 8,579 of record CAJNDV010035124.1, read on the forward strand.
TTTTCCTTGAAACCTGCAACGTGTCGCGGCACGCAGTTCTTGATTCAGTCGCATGTTGCTGTCGGGCTTCCAAGGCGGTCACAGCCGTACTGAGAGAGGCGAGAGCAGTGCATCCACGGCATACACGCTATCATACACTTTCCAGCTGATCGGTCGTCATCGCAATGCATGCTTGAAAGAGCACTCCACGTCAGCGTTTCAGCTTGCAGCTGAAAGTGGGTTGCAGCAACGTCTGCACTGCGTTTCGCGGCTCTCCAGCATCACTGAACAGCCACCCGCACTTGATGTTTGTACGAGATTGGGAGTGTTGAAGCCATTCAGTGGTGCCCAGCTCGTGCACTTAGACGGGCCCGATTCATGTCGAGCCCAGAAGCGTCGCCATTCGGTCTCACATCATGTAGAAAAGGAGAGGGTGTGTGTGACAAGACCTTAGCAGTGCTTGCAGTGGACAGACAGATGTAACAACCGTAGCATGAAACGCTTGAAAGATTGAGACCCCCACAGTACCGCACAACCTCGAGGCAGCTTGAGGGCATGTCAGCATGGCCCCGGCAAGGGCAACGTCACCCTCGTTTTGCTGGAGTGGGTGGGGGCCGTAGCCAGGCTATGGCTCCAGGATGAATGTGCAAAGGGCAGGAAGTAGTGCCTACTGGGATTCGGAAGCATGGAACCCAGATGATCGTGTTTATGTTGGTGCCTCCGAGGGCCAAAAGCTTTGGCCTCAGTGATGCAGCCGTTACCCGTCGCTGCAAGAAGGCTGAAAAGGTTTGTTTATCTTAACAGAGCTGCGGCTCACTGCAGGCATCACCTCCGAGCAGTTGCTCCAGCCTCTTTCCTGCAAGCCTAGTTTCGAGAGTATCAGCACAAGAGAGAGAGAGAGAGAGAGAGAGAGAGAGAGCGCGAGGAGAGCGCTCTTGCTCTCCTTTGGCTGTGCAGAAGAAGAGAGAGAGAGAGAGAGCGAGACAGAGAGACAGAGAGAGAGAGAGAGGGGCCATGTGGCCAGGGGGCCTAACAAGCTCCTTTGCCCCTGTGGAAGAAGAGAGAGAGAGAGAGAGAGAGAGAGAGAGAGAGCGAGCGCGCACTGTCTGTTCGACTCAAGTAAGACTGCTATTCCCGATGAGGGCCAAGGTCACTGAGCAGAGACCCCGTAACTAGTACTACAACCCCCTGACCTCATCAGGCTCACACCGGATCTGTGCCCCCTCTCGCCGCATATTATTTACGCGCAGAGTGCAGTGCCTTGCCGTGCTCTTGACTGTGTGGAAGAAGAGAGAGCGAGCGAGAGACTGAGAGACCAAGGATAGGGGTAGGTTAGGCATGTAGGCTGAGGCAGTGAGTGTGCACTATGGTCCTTGGGAAAGGCGGGGTGTCGCCGATGTAACCTTACTTTCTCCGGAACATGCTGCGTGATCTTGTGACAGCTGCTGTTCTTTTGCCTTGCATCATGCATCCCAAAACCCGCTACTCAGTATCACACCGAGGGCAGTCCCATCAATGCATGGGGGGAGGCCGAAACTAAGAGCCGGTTGCGCGGGGACCGCGCGCAACGGGGGTGTGTTGCCACGGTAGGCCTGCCCAAAGACCTACAGCAAGCAAGCAAGCAAGCAAGCAAGCAAGCAAGCAAGCAAGCAAGCAAGCAAGCAAGAGACGGTGCGAATCTGGACTCGGACACTCAGCGTAGCGTGATGAGCGCAGGAGGGCGGGGGCTCAACTCGGTCTCCATATGCTGAGCAAGCTGCAAGCAAGCAAGCAAGAGAGACGGCGCAGGATGAGGACTTTTTCATGGTCATCCCCTCCACCTGCTCAAGGAAAAACGTCTTGGGTCTTGCCCGGTCTATGTAGGCTAGCACAGGCACGATCGAGGAGCTCCTCGGATCCTTGCTGCCCTCTTGCTTGCCAGATATCCACCGTTGCCTGCGTACTGCGGGCATTTTCATTGCCGGAACGGCGGAGTCTTTTTTTGTTGTGCTTGACTGCCCCTGTCTTTGCTTTTCGCACTGCTGGCTGCCCGGCCAGAGCCGCTCTCGTATCGGCCAGACCCATGGCGGGCCAATACCACTATGGATCGGGGCGGATTGTAGGTCATGTCTCTTTACCGCTTTCTTTACACAGTCTTCCGTGGCATCCTCACCTGGGGGCGAACATCGCCAAACTGGCCGATCCCACGCAGACATCCAACCCAAGGAGGGCTTTATGCCCTGCGACAGAAAGACACAGAGGGATCTTGGCATGCAAGCAAGCAAACAAGCAAGCGAGTAAGCCAGCAAACACCGGCGCAGAGGGAACCCCACAGCAAGAAAGAGCGGGGTCTGAACAGGGGGGCTGACGAGCCCTGACAAGACAAGGGAATTTCCCACCAGTTCGCCGAACAGTAGCACATAACAGCACCCAGCAACAGAAAAGGCGCCACTAGCTTACCGGAATCTAAACACGTGCACTGTCGAATTCCGTGCTAAAACTTGCGACAACAGTAGCAGGAAACCTTGCCACAACTCATTTAGGATGTTGCATGCCGAGGGCAGTGTTTACATCCGTAACCAGGTCCAGGCAACCGTGTCCCTGGAGGGCCGGCTTCTCTTTTCACAGTCAGCCGAACCCGGCAAATCGCCTGAGGAGTGCGCTCATGATGCGCCGCTCATGCGCGAGGCGGCAAGGTAGTGCGCTGCCTATTCCAAACTTTGGAGAACGAGCGAGCTCCGGACAATGACAGTTTAGTGCTGTTACGGTGCTGTTCTGAGATCACATTGGAGCTTGTGCAGCGGTGGTCTGCCAATTTGTGTGGTTTGGCTTCATACGGAAAAGCGTTCCTAGAGCCAGAGGGCATGCAGCATCAAGAAAATCAGAGGAAGAACAAGCGCAGGCCAATGACGAATTCCAATTGCTGGGACACTGCTTCTGTTGGAAGGCTTCCTTTTTCAGATGCTGTGGGAATCTCGGACAAGGGTCTCTTCACTCTTGTTGAGGCATGCGTGTGCCAAATTTCATGTGTGTCGTCAATACTCGAGACAGTTGGCGGAGTGGCCAGTCCGCATTCCCTTCGCCGAACTCATCTAATCAGTTGAGAACAAGCCCAACAACGCGTTTGCGGACACGCGCAGGTCCCGTGAGAGTGGTACTGTGCCACAAGAAAGACAGAGACAGGATTCAACTTGAGTTTTGTCGCTTTTTTGCTTCATGTAGCGTGCTTGGAACGAGGAAGCCGGTGGGTACGGAGAAGCTTCCCATGTGGAGCAGGACATCTTCGTGGCTAGCTGCGTGTAGCTTTCCGGAGATCTGCTTGCAGCCGCCTGCGGGCTTGTCGGTGGGCGTTTCGACATTGCTTTGTCTGCTGCCCGTGGCCTTGCTTGGCAGCCAGGGTTGATCTGAAGTCGCAAGTTGGTATCATAGCTGCGTCCCACACGCCTGCCATGCACGCTGCTCGGTTGCTTAGTTGTCTGAATCTGGTGTCAGTTTTTCATGTGAATGAAGACTCAAGAATATCCCAAACCTGAGGAGCAAGAGAGATAGAAAAAGCAGCGACGCACATGCACGAGCACACACACACACACACACACTCTCTCTCTCATAACAGCAAAAAGTGCGCCGTGCCATGCCGTGTCATGTACTCATTGCGGGACCGCGACTTAACTCCATTGACGGAGGGAGCCGCAGCATCCCAGGCCGCCAAGGTCGAACCATGGCTGGCAGCCTTGTCCGGGAAGGACGAGAGGGCACCGGAAACCGCACGGTCAAGGCCCGCGTCTGTGCCAGCCGCTCAGCTGTATGGTACTCGTAAGGCAAAGGGGCGTCGTGATGAAGTGCCGCCATTGACCACTCCCACACCGCAGTCAAGCAGCACGACGTCTGCCAGACAGCTTGGTGAGAGGGATGCTGACAAGGGCACACGGCATGCAGGCGAGTTCGAACAACTCAAAGCACAGCATGCCGAACTTAGGGCATCCTACAAGGAATTGAAGAGCCGGTTTGATAAACGCGGCCTGGAGATATCCAGGCTTCATGACAGGATTCGAAGGTTGGAGAAATCAGCCCAGACAGTCCAAGAGAAGAAAGAACCCTGTGAAAGAGGATCAAGCATACTGCTTTGTCGACAAGCCTGCTGCATTCCTTTGATTCGTTTGGAGAAGGCTGGGCTTAATGTAGAAGCCGTGCAAGACTTGGATGCTAAGTGGGCGGGCTATGTCTTCAGTGTGTTGACCGTGCAAGCCAAGTCGTCTGGAATGACCTTGTATGAAATCTTTCGGAAACATACCGATGCGCACGGACGGATCGGTGAATCTGCATTCAGAAACTTGATTCGCCAATTCATTCCAACCATGTCGGAGGAACGATTGACGCGATTATTTTATTTTGCAGACACAGATGGTTCCGGCATGCTGAACCTTCTGGAGTTTCTCCGGCTGTTTGGCTTTGACATGGATGGGAAGATGGGGGAGGAGTATTTCGAGCATGTGATGGTCCGAATACAGAAGGCTGTCTCCAAGAACGGTGGCTTCATGAACGTGTTGAAGCTGAGTGACAAATACTTGAATGCAAGTTGCAGCCGACAGCGGCTGGTGGATGCGATCAGTCCAATTGCTCCCTCCTTGACAAGGGCCGAGATCTATGAGACCACGGCGCGATTCCTTATTCCAACCTCCGGTGAAGTCAACGTAAGAGACTTCAGCGATGCAATGGAGCTCTGTGCATCTTCAGCATTTGTGAGCGAAGATTGGGTGCACAAGCTCTTCAAGCAGGTTTCGACCACAATTCAGAAGCAGCACAACTTGAAGGCTATGCTCAAATCATTGGGCCCGAACGGCACGCTTGGGCGGGAGGATTTGCGAACTTTTCTGCGCCAGTTCCAGCCAAACCTATGTGACAGCCACATCAACAGAGTCTTCGGATTCTTGAGCGCGAGCTGCCCCACCGGAGCAGGAAGCATTACTGTGCATCACTTGCTGGACACGGTTTGCCGACCCACGCTTGGACCCGTCGTCGGTGCAGAGCAGTCACGGCTCCCGCTTGAGGACACCTCTCGCTTAACGGTGCAGCTTGCGCAGCTGTGTGGAGGATTAGAACAAGCTTTCGATCACCTCAACCCATGCCTGCTGTACCAAGAGTTTTGCACCTCACTGCAATCACTTGGCTTCAGCAGCGCCTTTGACTTCGAGAAGATTTTCTCTGTCCTAGATGTGCATCGCAGCGGCCGCGTGTCAAAGTCTTTGTTCCTGTCAGTCTTGGAACGCTTTGTTCGCCCGGAGACAGAGAGGTCTGAGAGCGAGGATCACGGCTCCCTCCCGCCGGTGTCGTCCAGCTCGACGCGAAAGCCTTTGGAGGCAGATCGAGTGGCAGATGAGTTAGCTGACAGATTGCAATATTTGCGGGAGAGCTTTCAGGCACGTAAAAACGTAGGCAAGAACCCAACAGTTTCTGCGGCAGTCCATGAAGAACTATTGCATGAGCTGCAACGTGGCGTAAATCGTCTTCTGGTCCTCGAATCTGAACTGCAATATCGCCAGCGACAAGAAGAGCGCGATGAGATCCATATGAGAAGAGGACTCGTGGACCAGTTGCGAGACCTGGAAACTGCGCATGCGCGTCTTATGGCCAAGCTCAAGGTGCAGGCAGAGACGATTTCAGGTCTCAGCAGCGCGCAGAAGACAGCCACTTCTGCGACTTCGGATGCATGGGAAGCTGGGTACAGCCAAGGCATCACAGAATATCAATCTCAGGTCGACGAGTTGCAGAAGGAGCTCGACATTGCAAAGCTAGAGAAGCTACGATTGCAAACGCAAATGTTGGAGAGGGAGCAGAAAGAGCAAAGTTCGCAAGTGAAGCTGACCACAGGCGATGTTCAGCTCTCTGCTGATGATTCGTCCAGCACGGCTCTCGTGATCACCGACGGCGATGATCGTGAAGACGCTAGAACCCGGGATGACGCAGAGGGAGTTCTGCGAGAAGCTCTGAGCTGGTTCGCACACGGTCGAAAGATTGATGCCCTGCTTTCAAAAGTGAGAGGTATCTCTATTGCTGGCCGTTTCATTGTAAAGGAAGTAGCCACCGTGGAGGCCGATGCTATAACACTGGCATGCACAGATGCTTTTAAGAAGCGAGAAGTGACACTGAAAACACCCATTGTAGACTGCGTGAAGACTCGCGCAAATTTCTTGCGGGAATGCTGTGTTTACACAGCTCTTTCAGATGTGGCAGAGGTTCAGGCCGTCATTCATTTTCCTGGTCTTACGGCCGGGTTGGCGTACTGTGTTATGGAACTCTTACATGGACGATTGCTCTCGCAACATTTGCAGAAGATCCGCGCAGGCCCGGCAAAGGGAATGCAAGAATGGGCAAGAAGAGTGGTAAGGAGGGTCTTGCAGGAGCCCTTGGAGTCAAGTTTTTAGGGGTTCAGGAGCTTCCACGGGAGCGGACTTGTTGAAGGTCTTCTTTCGTCTGCTGTGAGGACACAGAGACTCAGCCACGGCCCTAGGGTCAAGGAACATGTTAAGAATCTAACTGTCGACTCCGGCATGGGCGGCAGCAGAGGCCTGCACTGCTCCGCACACTGAGAAAGTGAAAGGGACGCCTGCGGCCCTGATAAAAACGCTCAGAGCTCGACGAAGGACTTGTGCCAGAAACACTGTTTCCAACAGTGCGAATTGCCTAAACACAATAATGGTGAAATGCTCCGGCACAATGTATAGTTGGGAAGGGAGAGTGAGCTCCAAACATCTCCAAACACCTCCCTCTGAGGGGCTCCTACAGTAGTCATCACCTTAATGGGCAGGCAGCCCCACAATAGTTATTAATTAGTTTGCAGTTCCTGTGGCTTGACTTGGGGCTATCAGTACATTGACATCATTCGACCTATAGAGAATTCTGAAGCTGCATCCTCTTTCTGCCGGTTCTCCGTGCTTGTGGTTCTGCGACACCTTCGTTTAAGCTTTTTCTGGTCCCACCCTCGGAACACCATTGGTGGCCTGGGAATCAGTTTTAAGCTCTGCAGTAAACCCAAACAGCCGAAACCCCAAACAGGTGCAGAAGAGCCATTCCCAGCACACGAAGCCGCCGACATCTGTGATGCGATGCTGCATGGAATCGAAGCATGCCACGCACGAGGCGTCACCCACCTGGACTTGAAGCCGTCCGTGATTTGGGAGGTAGCACAGCCTGCAGGAGTCGTCGTGAAGATCTTGGATTTTGGCCTGGCCCGTCTTTCCAACTTGGCATTGCTTCCTCCAGACGCACGGCAGTTCTGCAGGCCAGCTGGACATGAAGATGGGGTCAGCCCACGTTTGCACTTTGACGACATGCCGGAAGCATCGCAGCCACCCGCTACGCCCGCTACGGACTCTTGGCAGCGGGTTGCTCCATTCGCGAGCTTGCCTGGGGTTGGGTCTCCATGGTACATGTCTCCCGCACGATGGTGCGGGCTCGCACAGAAACTGCAACAGCCATCAAGCGCTCAGCCAGTTCTACACCTATGTAGGATATACTCCGGAGGAAATGTTTGGTTAGAGCGTGAAAACGGACAGGACGTCGTTGGTGTCAGCAAGGCCTGTGCTGGCTCATCTGCTGTCCAAGGTGCGAGATGTGCGGCACAGTTTCCAGAGGGAGTGTATTTCGAAGTGCAAGTTCGAAAATTATGGCCGACAGCGATGACAGCCCCCGGCACGGAATTGGGGACAGGACTGGCCGTGGGCTTCACGCCGATACCGCCGTCTGGGGTTCCTGCGCTTGCTGGTCGCGCTAAAGATTGGCCAGGCTGGGTAGTGGGGTACGACGGCAGATTCTTCAAGAACGGTGAACAGGTTGTGCCAACTTTGGATGCACCGCAATTTGCACTGCTGGAGTTCCGGCGCCGGAGAGAAGCTAAGCTTGCTGCTGCCGGGACAGATGATGTCGACTGGCCAGCTGGGCCTTTGGGCTGGTCCTTCGCAGAGCTGCTACGAGATGATGTTCTCGGGCTGCTCGCGACTTCGCAAAGCTTAGTAATATATGTAAACGGAAGGGTTGTTTCAAGCATTGTTGCAGATGGAATTGGTGATCACGGCCCTCTGTACCCTTTGATCGAAATCTGTGGCGTGACGAGGGAGCTGGTATTCTTCTCCAAACCTTCGGGCCCAGGTGGTGAAGAGGAACTGGATGAGCGATTCAGGACGAAAGACCGACAAGTCACAACAATTGAGAGTCTGGCTCCCCGGGCTTTGAGCCATTTTTCTGACGTGTATGCTGCTGCTGTAATCGCAATGCAGCTCTTCCAGAGTGATGTTCAGCCAGAAGCTGCGCCGCCTTTGGTCCAACTCCTGCTGGCGACCCAGATGTGGCTCGAAGATGGGCGGCCACCCATTGCCGACCACAATGGCATGCTCGTGGCCTTGAGTACCTGGGCAGTGGCTGTTTCTGAGCAGACCAGCATATCAGGTCGCCGACTGCCTGCTGAGATTGAGGAGGTCATACATCGCGTTTTCGAGTCCAGTGGTGCAGCCAACAATGCAGCCTCACGAATGATACGAACAGCTGAGGAGTTCCGCTCTGCCCTGAACGAACGGACAGCTTGCAACCATGTCTCTCAAGAGTTCTTGCGGAGTCATATTTCCCAACATGTGGCACCAACCTCCAGGAAGCGAGTTCCCACCAAAGGAATGCAGGAGTCTGGCGTTGATCTTTCAGATGAAGCAGAAGGCATGCGGTGGGACTTGACCCCCTGGACACTGTCATCCTCGCACATCCGGCGCGTACTCGTAGTTTTGCAATCGCCGGACAGTTTGCACATTCGATCCGTGAGCATCGGGAGGCTGGAAGCAAACGTCCCTGACGAGTTGCAGCTGCGATTCGCTGAGTGCTTTGAAGGTCCAACCAGCTCATGCCGTGAAGCACGAGAAGGTAGCTCAAGTTGTCATCGGGCTTTACCTCGGCTTTTATTTCGTGAAGACCCGCTGCCGACAGACATGTGCCCCGTGTCTATGAAACAGCTGCTAGAAGCCAATGCTACTGGCTTGTTGCTGCGATTCGTTCGGCATTTTGATCTACAGGCAGATCTCGAAGAAACTGGAGACTCCGACTTCTCTGGTCCGGCGGCTGCCAAAGTGATTGGGACGGCACTTCGCGGAAATGGAGCCCTCGAAGTGTTGAACGCAAGAAACCAGCATTTTGGTGATACCGGCGTCCAGCACATCAGCAAAGCATTGACACAAGGATGTCGGCTGTGTCGACTTGACCTGGCTCAAAATCGAATCACGCCAAGTGGTGCTCAGTTGTTGGCACAAGCGCTGATGAGTTCTGGCTGCACAGTGCAACACCTGGAGCTTTGCGGAAACGAATTCGGGTGCACCGGCACTGCATACATGGCTGATATGCTACAAGGGAATGACACCTTAATTTTCCTGGGGCTTCAGCGGAATGCAATTGGTTCTAGTGGCGCCGTCAGCTTGGGAAGTGCTTTGGTGAAGAACTATTCCCTGCAAGAGCTTGACTTGGGACGAAACTGCGTAGGAGTTTCTGGCTCTGCGGCATTGGCAGCTGCCACACGCTCCAACTCGTCCTTGCAATGCTTAAATTTGCAGGACAACCAGTTAGAAGTCATGGCCGGGACGAAGCTGGCCGAAGAGCTGAGTGCCGGTCTACAAAGGGATCTGGACGGCTTGTTGGATGCTTATTTGTCCAAGGCCACTATGCCGCGTCGATCTGTGAAACAACGTGATGGGCCCACAGGTAGCCGGCTCGTTAGGTTGAATTTGCGGCACAATGCCCTAGGTAGCTTGGGTGGAGCTGCAATTTTAGCAGCTCTCCAGTTCACACGTACACAGCTGTCTGAACTCAATCTTGCTTGGAATGGTTTGGGCATGGAGACTGCGGCAGCTCTGGCGGGCCTGCTCGGAAATAACTCCATGTGCAGATTGACCAAACTAGATCTTCGAGACAATCGAGGCTTGGGCATTGGAGCAGAGCTACCCAAAGCGCTGGGCGGCCTTGTGACTCAACTGGCGAGTGCAAGTCCTGATGATGAAGGCAGCAAGACCCCACGGTCCTCTGGACGACGCTCCCTGAAGCGAGACGAATCAGATCGCATATCTGAGCTTCAGCTCTCTGCACAACACGTTCGAAGCCTGAACTTGGCCAACACAGGCTTAGACAGCGAAGGAGCTCTCCTCCTTGCTCCGGCTTTAGCTTTCTTCTCCAATCTGGAGGAGCTTTACCTCTACAACAACATACACCTAGGTTGCGCCCCACGGACCGCTGAGCAAACCTTGGCCTCGCAGGATGAATGGCAAGACCGCAGCATGAAGAAGAAAACTCCACTCATATCCGCTTCTGACGGCATTTGCCACCTGACTCGCTCCCTGCCTCCATGCCTGCTAAAGCTGGCGTTGGGCTCGTGCTCACTTGGTGCAGGCCTGACTGCAGACTTGCTGCAGGTTCTCACATCACATTCAATGTTGCAAGATCTGGGCCTCAGCGACAATGATTTGGGAAATGACGATGCCGGAGGTGAAGAACGCCTGCGCGGCAACATTTGTAGATTTGTCCAGTGCTCGCCATGCCTGGAGAGCTTGGACCTGGCATTGAATGGATTGGGTGACGAGTGCGCTTTGAGCATCATGTCGGTCATGCAGGAAGACAAGCTTGTGAAAGTGAACTTCAGTGCCAACAATCTTTCCCAGAGCTTCAAGATGTTGTTGCAAGGGGTCTCTGCCGTGCAAGTCGCTGCTGCGGATATCGACGCTCCCCTGTCCAAGGCTGGTTCCTCATCACACGCCTCACCCGACTAGCGCTACTTAGCCTTTCCGATTCATTGTTCTGCAATCAGATGACAAGGGAGACGGGACAATTGAAGCAAGGGCGGCAGCAGCACACGAGGGGAGAGAGAGTTTGGAATTGTCGCTTCTCGAACAGCATCTTGCCGTGTCCATGTTCTAATGCGTGAAAGCTCTACATTGCAGGTGGCGGAGGAGCTCGTGCAGATCCTACAGGCATCACCGAGTATGGGCAAATATTTTCAAGCAGGGTGAGATGACGCTTCACGCATGTCCCTGCTGTAATTCGAGAGCGGGCTGCGAGCCAAGCCAAAATCGCCAAAGCCGTAAAAGGAAACGGGCTGAATCAGGTCCTTTTGTTTCCGACGGCTGGGCATCAATGTGCGTGTGTCACCGTATCACCTCGACAAGTCGAGAAGAGCTGGCACAAAGTGCCACCAACCTACAGGATGGAGAAGACGTGAGAAAACCAGAGGATGTGCGGCCTGTTGCTGCTATGTTGAACCGATGTCTTGGGATTAGGAAGCATGTTTCAATCCGGTGATGTTCTGTTGCAGGCAGTGGGTCACCAAACTGCGCTTCACACGCTGAGTGGCAAAAGTGGAGATTACTGGGACTCTGCCGTGGAGGCGCAGAATGACACTGTTGACCGTTGGCATTACATGATGAAATGCCGCTGCATGTCGCGAAAATCGCTGTAGCTTCGGGCGCATGTGGGCGCCTGCTGCTACGGGGGATGTGATGGGTGTGTGATTTTTGGGTGAAGAAAAAAGGGTTTCGATGGAGCTGACATGCGGAGACTGTGCGTTGTTGAAACCTGTGCGGCATACACGGTTTCGGGCGCACACCCGCAGTGAACACCATAAAAACAAAAAAGTCGAAAAGTACATGTTCGGCCGGCAGACACGAGTAGAATGCCGAAAAAAAATAAACAAGCAAGCCACCGTGCATTCCCCGTGGTACGGGCAACAAACTGCCAAGACTTTTAAAATGTAAGAATGTATGATATGATGCACTACTTACCACAGCCCGGAATGTAAGATGGTAAAAACAGTCTACCGCACGAAAAAGTAAAAGTGAAAGAACTGGCAACGGAGCAAACACTGCAAAACTGCAAAAGCGGGCCGCGGAGCGAACAAGTTCAAACGAAAAAACCAGCGAACCAAACTAAACGTGTAAAATAGATGAAAATAGGCCATCGAGCGAAAACAGCGAAGAACAAGTAAAGGTGCAAAAGCAGGCCACTGAACAAAACTGAAAAACCGCAAGGCCCGTAAAGAATCAAATCATCCAGACGGGCCTCCGAGTGAGCACGCCAACAAAGTTTTGGAAAGAACGAAACAGAGTAAATGTTTAATTTCACTATATTTTCACCGCATTGGTGGACCCAGAGCCGAACACGGTAGAAAGCTAAGCACAGACCCCTCAATCAGTGACCGTGAAAAAGAGCTGGAAAAGCCTAAGACACCGTGAAGCCACCTCTTCTCAGAGCGGATTAGACCATGGACCCCATCATGGTTGGGCCATGGATGCTGTCTTCTCAGAATGGATGAGACCATGGGCGTCATCATCGCAGGGCCATGAATGTGCTCTTCTCAGGGCGTATTAGGCCATGGAGCCCATGGATGTCATTATGGTTAGGCCATGCAGGCTCTGTTCTCATAGCGGCTCCTAAAAAGTTAGGAGAAAACGCGAGTCTTGGACACGAAGCGAGCGAAAAACAAATGCAAATAAAAGCGACATAAACGTTTGAAAAGCATCCGCGGCAAAAGCCGAAGGCACCAACAAACTCGAGGAAAGCGCGCATTGCCGAGCAAGCAAGAGAAGGGACAAAGCGAACACACACGGAAAGGGGGTCGGGGCAGCAGGTCAGCCGATTTAGCTTGAAAAACCATCCTTAAACCCTGGCCCTGAACTTGTTCAATAATCAATAAGCCCTTTGGAACAGTTAATCCTCCTTTGAATCCTACCTGAAGCTTCCTACGCCGAAACAAAGCCGTTTGCGCTTGAACACCAACAACGACAACGCCAGCCTCAACAACAACAGCGCCACCGACAGCAACAGCAACAGCAGCAACAACAACAACAGCAGCAGCAGTAGCAGCACCACCAACAGCGACAACGACAACAACACCAGCAGCAACAATAACAGCAGCAGCAGCCGCAGCAGCAGCCGCAGCGGCAGCGGCAGCGGCAGGGGCAGCAGCAGCAGCATCACCACCAACAGCAATACCAACAACAACAACAACAACAACAACAACAACAACAACAGCAAGAACAAGAAGAGCAGGAAGAAGAAGCAGAACAACAGCAGCAACAACAACACAAGCAAAACCAGAATTCCCAATCCCAACCACAACAACAAGAATACGAACAAGAAAAAAAATAATAAGAACAACAGAAGCAACAGCAACAACCGCAAAAAGAAGAACAACAGCAATACCAAGAACAATACCAGCAATAACAATAAAAGAATTACGAACAATAATAAGAACAAGAGCAACAACAGCACCGACACCAGCACCAGATACCAACACCACCACCACCACCACCACCACCACCACCACCACACCATCGACAAGAACAAGAGCAAGAGGCTGTGGTTGGCCGTGATTTGAGCTGTTGTTTTTGGATGCGTGTTAGGCTGTGATTTGCGCCCTGTGATATAGGTTGTGGCCGGGGCCGTGATTTTGACCTTCTGTGAGAGCTGTTTTAAATTTCTAAAGGCCCTCCAACAGTAGCAGCAGCATCGCAAGCCGAGAAGGTCGGACAGGAATCACCGAGGGAAAATCACTGGAGCACCAGAGGAAAGTCACACAGACCCTCACAGCCGGAATCGCAGAAATATTTTTCAAGAATTTTTAGAGTTTGCATGCCCAGGGCAGTCATAAAACAACGATAGCGCAACGACAGCAGCAGCAGCAACAGCAACAACGAGAACAACAACGACGACGGCGAGGGCGACAACAACAACAACAACAGCACCAGCAGCAGCAGTAGCCGCCACAGGCAGCAAACAGCAATCGGAACCGCACAGCAGCTACGGTCACAACAGATAACCTTACCAAGCGCATGGTGAGGCCGCGGACACATCGCCACTGCCAGAGTCTGGGGGCATCTTGCACCGAGCTCAGTATTCGCAGGGCATGGGTGCAACCACGGACGGCTATGCGCGCAGATTGCTCGCCTCTATGGTTTGGTGGCTGCGTTGGTTTTTGTGCGTGTTTGCGCGCATGCGCAAGTCAGATGACTATTTACTTCAGTGCAGGATGGGCATCTGCACGTAGTGTAAACCTCCGCAAAGCCACAAGGAATCCTGAAAAGCGACGCCTCCGAATCTTATAGTCTTATAGTTTTAAAATATAAAAGTGTAAATAAACCCTATCCTAAATAAACCCTTCACGGCTAGGGGCTTAAAGCTCACGTGCGAAGCAGGCTTCGGGTCTTCGAGACTCTGGACGTTTTGTCGGCCTCACCGGGTTAGGGCTTAGGGCGTCGGGTTCGGCAGGTGCACTACGAGTAACTTCCTTTCCTTTGCCAGCGCTTTAAAACTTCGGGCTTGTTTGCTGTGTCTATATCGGTCAGACTCCTGTGTCTTGGGGTTCTGGTTTGCCGTTGTTTGCTATGTCTATTGTGGTCAGACTCCTGCGTCCTAAGTTCTGGTTTGTGGTTGCTCGCTAGGGTTCTGGTTTGCTGTTTTTTGCTAGGTCTTTTGTGGTCGGACTCCTTCGCGCTGTTGCTTGCTGCTAATTGCTGTCGCACTCCGTGTGTTGGGATCTGGTTTGCTGTTGTTTGCGACTCGCAGAACTACAGGACATACAACAGGAAGAGCGAAGGATCTTCTTAGTTTCTCTTTCGTTTATTCTAACTTCTTTATTTGCTTCTGTGTTTTTTGCGCTTTGTCTCTCTTATGCTCCTTGTTTCTTGATGGCCTTCTTTCTTTTGTTATTTATTTATGCATCATTGCTTTCCTCCTGCATTCATGCTTCATGCGTGTTTTGCTTAGTTCTTTCTGTCCTCCGCTCTGTCCTTTGTTCTCCCTGTTAGATAGATAGATAGATAGATAGATAGATAGATAATCATAGATAGATAGATAGATAGATAGATAGATATTTAACCTGCATATACACATACATATAACATATACATATATATATATATATACATGTATATACACACGGTTTATGTATGGTAGTGTTTCTGTATGTGGCCCCAACCCCCCCTGAAGCCCAGGCCCAAGCCAAGCCAAACCAAACCATTCTTAAGACATGTTAAGACTGCTTCTTTGTACTCCGTCGCATCGCTGCGGCGGCACAAGCTATTTTTCAAGACGGCGCGCTTTGCTTCATTACCGAGATCAAGAACACTACAGAAGCACTTCCATCAAGAACGATGATGCATGTCATGAGAACACTAGTTCTTCCCCCCAACAACTCCCACCGCCCCGCCAGCCACTTTTGAGATTGCCCCTTTGCGCTCTGCATCGGGTACATTTTGCTTGCGGCAATACAGAACTGCAAGGTGAGAGGGGGCGCTAGCTCCGGGAACTGAATTTGAGCAGTTTGTGGGCGGCTGCATTTTCAAGTGCTGTAGGGATGGCATTGAACACCAGGTCGAACACTAGATTTGTTGAAACTAGGGCCGAACGCGTTTATCAGGTCTCGCCTTTGTCGGCGGCTTCGAGAGCTCAATTAAAGCCTCGGGAGTGGGGCCAGGGGCACCAGCAAAGCTGAAACAGCTCCAAATGCGTGGAACCTGTCGCATCATGCGTCAAGCAATCCCTAGAGTCTATGTGTGCCATTCCAGTTGCAGACGAACGTGCCTGCAGCTGGATGCTGCAGTGTATGTGTTTATAGCTGAAGCTCGGGCCCGGTCCGGCAATGCTTGCGCAGCCGGTCGGCTGGGTGTGGTGCAGAAGGAGGGCAGTGCGCCTAGACTCGTCGGGGACAGCACAGTTTCTAATGCCAACCGGTTGTGCAGAATTGCCGATAAGATTGAGCTGCCCTCGTTGCAAGATGTGTCCAGTTTCTTGTCGCATCATGACGGGGAGTGGATAGCGTTCATCCTGGACGTGGCCAAAGCTCATAAGCGGGCCAAAGCGGCAGCTGCAGCTGCGGAGAGAGGGTACTCGCTGTTTGCAGTGACTGACGCAGACGGAGCTACACACTGGTTGTGCTACCGCACATGCCATTTTGGTTGTTCATGGGCGGCCTATTGGTGGGCCAGGACAGCAGGTGCATTCGTCCGGATCGCACATCGATTAATTCACCGACGGCATTTTCTGGCTATTTATGTGGACGACATTCTGGCCTTGATTCGCAGAAGTGAAGCCTCAACGGGTGCAGCCTTGGTCGTTTTCTTAGCCACTGCTCTAGGCGTACCAATAAGCTGGAAGAAGTTGGTGCTTGGCAGCTGTGTGAAATGGCTGGGTTGGATGGTGCGTCTAGGCGAAGCCCCGACGGCGCATCTACCAGAAGACAAGCGTATCTGCCTCCTAGGTGCGCTGCAACTGTTGCGCGTGGCTGGAGCCATGGTTTCACGGAAACATCTGGAGCAGCTGGTTGGTCCCTGTCTTGGTTCGCTTCTGGCGTGCGTTGGCCGCGGCCTTGGTTACGTCAATTGTTTCATCTGTTGCACAAGCCGTCAGTGGTGCTGCGAGCCCTGGACAGTGCGCAACTCACTGAGATCTCCCAAGTCGTAAGCTTGGAGGGTGAGATCCACACTTGCCAGTTCCTGTCTGACGTCATGCAAGGTTGTCGCATTTTGGAAGTCGGACATGTTCCTTTCCAGGGCCCGCGAGACGTGCTAAGAGCACAGGTGAAGCAGGGTCGCGCCTGGGTCAAATTTGGCGATGGTTGCTCCAAGGAGGTAAGAGTCGCCAAGGAGGAAGCACAGGTCATACAGGTCGCTGATTTCTATCACAGCCTGGTTTCAAAAAATGTGGAAGTGCAGCTGGTGCACAAGAAGGGACCGCATGTCCTGGCGGCAGCTGATGCATACGCGCAAGGACAGAGTGCTGGCATTGGGGGCTGGTGGATGCTACCGGGAGATGGGATTTGCCCAACGTCTATCTTTTGGTTTTCCATTGCTATTCAGGCTGCAGAGTTGCCGGACTGGTTTGTGCAGGAACATGGTCGTAGTGATCTGCAGAAATACATTTGCGTGCTTGAAGCTTTGGTCCAGCTTGTGCTCAGCAAGTTACTGATTGCGGACAGTTGGGTCGGCCCGACCTTCTCGTGTGCAGGACAGGTGATGTTATACGACAAAGCTGCGACAATTCGGGGGTCTGCGGCGCAGTCAGCAAGGCTTCGTCTATGCGGCGACCATTGGCCGACGTTCTGCAGGCTATGGCAATGCTGTGCATGCAGCCCCAGGTTGTTTTGCAGGTATCCCATGTTGCAGGTCAGCGGAATACATGGGCGGATCTGTTGAGCAGAGGGCGGGCAGCAAGCGGTTCGCCGGAGCTCTGGGCGTCACTAGACTCCCGCCGAAGCCGGACGGCCGACGGGCGTCGCCTTTTGGATGCTGGTCAATTGAGTCCATTGCGTTAGCTAGTGTTTGTTGCGCTTTGCTCCTTTCAGGTTGCTGGCCGCGCGATGTCTGGAGGTTTTTGAAACCACTGGGGATATTGCGGCCGGGCACTTTTGGCAGCGGCTTTGCTTTGGATGCCATCAGATACGTGAATGGAACGGTTGCATTTATCACTGGCTGCCAAAAAAGCGCTCTTCGTGTGATCCATATAGATGGGATGGCTACTAGACGATAGGGATTTCCAAGCCTTGAAAATGCACTTTGGCTTTGAGACCAGATTGAAGCATGTGCGGTGCGATTTTTCAGGTTTATCAACGGCATTGAGGTCCAGATTTGTTGAAACCAGGGCCAAATGCGTTTAGCCCGTGGAAGAGGCACGTGGGCTTGGTCCGGCTCTTCGGAGCTCGATCTGAGTTCGGGGAGTGGGCGCACCTTGAAACAGTTCTAAACGCGTTTTCCATTCACGCATTCTGGCGTTGGTTGGAGTGTTGGAAGCAAAAATGCGAGCATTTGCGGTACGATTTTCGGGCTTCGGGACGGCATTGAGTTCCAGATTTGTTGAAACTAGGGCGAATGCATTTCGCAGGCTTCGGAAAAGTGTTTGATTTTTGTCGGAGGAAGACAAAGGGGCACCCGGCAATGGCGACCCACGGACAGGGATATATGAAGGGAGGCAATAGTCCCTTCCCCCATTTATTGAAGACCACCCCAAATTATAAAAATACAGTGGCCCAAATCCACCCGGAATTAGCCCTGCCTTTAAAACCCAAATTGAATTAGGGGGGTTAGGGTTAAGGGTTCTCTCCGTTTTTTTTGAGGGCTCTGTCTGTGCGAGCCTGGCTCTCCGGCCTGATAAAAGACAGAAACAATAAGCTGTCTGCTTGTCTCTGGGTTTAGAGCTAATTAAGGGTTTAGGGCAGTATGGCATGAAAAATTGAAGCTTTGTATCATCAGCGATACTAGAAATCGTCGGTTTCTGAAGAGGTTTAGGAATCGTGGCAGACACCCAGGAGTCCGGCACGGGCTCAAGAGTTGAATCTTTGTTTAAGCAGCGATACTAGATCTTTATTATTGCCATGTTAAGTAAGCCCTTATTATGGAATAATTAAGCCCTTCTGATAGCCATAAGAAGCCCTTATTATGGCAATATTAAGCCCTCATTATAGCTTTCTAAGCCTTTATTATGGCCATATTGAGCCCTTGTAGCCACACAGTCCAGAAGCAAGGGTGGCAACTATATAAGAAGTGTGACATCACGAAAGTACTGCAAATACCGAGGAAAGCGGCTCTGGTGGTAATATTGTTGGTTGTGTTTGCGTAACACTGTCGTCATCATCCCCCCCCACCCCCCCACC
>CAJNDV010035125.1:7256-27195 GCA_905221635.1 Symbiodinium sp. CCMP2456
AACTCGGCCCGCTTCTCGTTCATGAATTGACCGTAGGCGCCGCCGGCAATTCTCTTGGGCTGCGTGGCGGAGGCCATGGCTTTGGGTGAACAGGGCTGAACGCTGAACGCAGGCAGCGAGGATGCGTGAGGCGGCTCGGGCAGCTGCACGGCTGGCAGAGATGGTCACTGCACCGCGGTTATCACTTGTGTCGCCGAAGGACTGTTGGAAAAGCAAAAGCACTCACCGACAAGAAGCATGGACCTCGATGTGTCGTCAACGCTGGGGAAGGATTGTACCAACTCTTGGTGAAAGTCCTGGGGACCCAACACTGGGGAAAAGCAGAAGGCAGGGCCCCCCCAAAAATCCCTGTAGTAAGCCTGCAGTGCAGCACGCCGCTGCTCTTTCTCGTGTGCCTGGATCGTCTTATCAACTCAAGGGATGCGGGGTGTGGGCACCACACTTGCATACTTGATCATTCTTTCTCTGTGGCCGTGCCTCTGCATAGAGCCGTTCCTCAACAGGGCCAAGCTGCCTCAGGCAATCGACCTGGCCTTGTGATGCGCACCTGCAGGAGATTGCAGCAGGGAGCATCGTCCAAGTGTGTGCAAGTTCGCTCCTGTACAGCATGTCACGCTTCTTCTGAACGATCCGCTCGCTGCGGTTGGAGATCTTTGGCTGGAACAAGCTGCCAGAGCCTCAGTGACACAGTGGTCTCTGTAAGTTTCCTCCCTTGTGGATGCAAATTGTGGCCGAAAGACGCTGCAGCTGTGCAAGTGCATGCGCCAACACCCTCGAACTGCACTAACTGCTGATTACATTTGCGTGGAACTGCGGGTAGTCACGACAGCAGGCCATTGACTCCCGTACTGTACCGAGCGGTCTCGAGCACGAGTGATATTCCGCGCATCGTACTGCGGCCCTAATCTCTGCTATGCCCTGACCACAGTCACAGTTTCAAGATCAGGCTGGGGAATCACAGCGAGGTGGAGCCTCAGACCGAGCGCGCTGCGTCTCTCCTCGGCTATTTGCGCACTGCGCACCTCGTCAAGCAGCACCGATGAAGTGGAGGCAGGCTGAAGATCTCACAGAAGAATCCATCCTAGGAGCTCTCTGCTCGCGTCTTTGGCGAAGCTCCTCAGCTCGAAGGTGCAGTGGCGCTCTATTGGCTCCTTCGGGCTTCACAGAGGCCAACAGAATGCTGTAAACATGTGGCAACCATGGTCATCGCGACTGCGAGTTTGTTTGCGCCTCTGCTCGGGTTAATGTTGGGCTGGAATGTGTAGGAGCACAAGGCGTCTGCCTCCATGAGCTCCTTTCAGACATAGTTTATGCTCAACAATTTCTAAGTTGTCTCCGTTCTCCTTGGCTTTGTTCCTCAGGCTCGCCCGCTTGTCAGCCTGCATAGAAGACACTTTTGATCATGGATGTCATGTCTTTGGAGCGTTCAAGCTGCGAGGAGGCTTTGGTCTTGGCATGAACCTCCTTACTGTCTGCTCAGCTACACGATGACACATTGGCATGAACGATTTTTGATTCACTGAGCACGCAGGAAAGCTGAAAGTTCATGCCTTGTGAGTGTCTTATGGCCAGGGTCAACAACCGTTTGGGCCATGAAAGAAGGGCGTAGGGCATGAGGCAGGGAATGTGCCGCGAATCTTCGTTTGGTCTCAGTGCTTTCGGCTGTAACCTCAGCTTTGAGGCCTCGGATGCATGACAAAGCAAATCTGGATGAGCTAACCCCGTCTGCCTCGTGGTACAAACGTTCCGGCAGGGACTCAACGAAGCAGCTACGAGACCGTCTGGCATAGTACCTTAGGGCAGGGGTTTCGCGATCCATGCCTGCATGCCAGACAAAGTGCCTGCATGGTGCGCCCAGAATTCGAGATGCAGTGCTCTCACCAGCCTATTCACATCCCAAATCCCGGTTAAATTCCAACCGAAACGCATTGCGGCTGTGGGGGTCTCAACAGCAAAACAAACGATGGAGTGTGATAAACTTCATCTGAAAGGCTCGGAGCGCGCATTTATGGATGGCCTTGAAAGATCAGCACAGGTGCATCCGTAACGCTAGCAACGGTGCTCCACTCAAGCTGCAATTGCTCGGTGAGCCGAGCTACTGAAAAGTGCATTCATCCAGCTCTTGCATCTCCTTTTCTTGCCTTGCTTGCATGTGCTTCTGTTTTGCAGCCTGGCGATGGACACATGATGCGAGCAGTCATGGAGTCATGATTGCTGTCTCACGGCTTGCCTGGTGTTGTACTTCCCACAAATGGAGGCGCCGATCGAATGGCCTTGGAAGCTTACTACTAGTATGAACCGAAGCTTACAGCAATCTACTTGAAGAGCACACCCGACGATCTGTTGTGCGATGGATCCGACGATGATCCAAAACTGTACTGCCTCCGACTGTTCTTTTTTGCAGTCGTTTGCTAAGATGGTCAGCCTTCTTCCTCTCCCTTATTCATTCCTGAAGCTGCCCCTGCCTTGCTTGCTCTGCCTTGCATGGGGCCATGACGGTTTCGGAGCCTCATGACCCGTTTGCGTCTTAACCCTTCGGGGCGGAGACAACGCGGGTGCCCATCTCCTTGCCGGGAGGTGACTTCTCTTGCTTGCTTGCTTGCAGGGCGTTTGGAGGGGGGAAAGGTTCCCCACCCCCTGCGCTCCAGCGCTACGCCAGTGTCCGCGTTCGGTTGGTGGAGTGAGACATGACACCAACCCCCAACCCTCGCCAATCTCAGGTAGTCCCCGCCTCGTTGGCCTCGAAGGGCTCTGTGCGAGTGTTGGTGGTTGCTGTCAGGTGGGTGCCCCCGTCATTGCGGGGTATGCAGGGCGCTCTGTGGCCTCCTCGTCACGTCACACCGTTGTCCCTCTTTCGTAGGCAGCAAACAACTGGGGGCCCCTAGGTAAAAGTGTCAGCACACCCACTGCACCAATGTCTTCTCACTATCTTTGTCCCGGACAACGGGTTGCAAAAAGTCTTCGTTCTGTTGCTGTACGGTTTGTGGATGTTTGCTTGTTGTCAGTGCGGGTCCCCGGGGGTAGGAAGCAAGAGGCAGGGTACTCAACAGCTTCTCTCTCTCTCTCACTCTCTCTCGCTCTCTCTTTTGCAGTCGTTTGGATGTAGCGCTGTATCACGCCGTTCGGCGACCTAACACGCCGGAGCGACTTCCCCAAGCGCGCCGGTTCAGCAGCGCAAGCACTCTGTGTATCATCTATGACCATCTATGGCCATCTGCACCGCCGACGCTTGCCCTTGTGGGAAGTTGTTGCGTGGACAGGATGCTAGGGGACGGAAGCTAAACAACGTTGAGGCCGAAGGCGCTGCGATGATTTGTCGCTTTAGCATGCTACTTCGCACATGATTATGCTACTCAGCACGGGATTGAAAAACAGTGTCGGCCGACTGAGTGTTGTCAGAATCTCATGCCTGGCGACTGCGATCGCTCTCCACTCGGTCTTCGCCTGGACATCTGCCTTGTTTGGCTTTCAATGCTGTCGGCTCTCCTTAGCTAACACTGAGTCAACCGAGCTATGGGAACCTGAAAGCTGCAAAAAGCGTCTGTCAGGTCCAAATGCTGAAAACTTCAAGGTTGTGGAATCTGAGCACCTGAGTGCTGCGCGCCTCTAGAGAGGAAGCCCATCAAAATGCAGTCAGAAAGACACTCCTGCGACACTGTGTGCTTTGCCAAGTTTCTGGTCTTTGGTGCTCTTTGCCTGGAATCCGCGATGATCGAACCCGAGATCACAACCTACCGACTCTAGCAACAGCTAAAACATGTTGAACGATGAATAATGGGGCCAGCGGCCCTTGCGGCAGGCGCCGATCGCGGCCTTCAAGGAACATCAATCTTCGCAAAGGGGAATGCAAGGTCCGGCGGGGCCTTGTGGGCCTGGACACTGGCTTGGCGGGAGCTTCGCTCGCTGCGGCCCTGCTCACCAGCCCAGCACTTCCGGATGCTTGACCTCAAACTGCGACTACAACGTGCAAGCTGCTTGCAGGAGTGCTCTGAGCCCCAGCTCGGCTGCGCGTCCTCCGCTGCTGTCAGCCGCAACAAGACGTCCGCAAGGAAACTATCCTGAGCTTGGAGCACACCGGTACCAGCTACCGCTTCGAAGAGAACATGTTCAAACCAGCACGAGTTCCCAAGCCCGGTATACTTACGGCATACAGAGATACCAAATTCCGATGGCTTCTGAAAGGCTTGGCGGGTGGCTCTCATGTCCGTGTCTGCAACATCTCCGATGCGTGATGCAGCAGCATCGCCGAGAGGACGCTTTGGACTGCAACGGGAGTGGGCGCGAGAGAGAGAGCGCGAGCCAGGAGGGAGAACACACGAGAACACATCCTACAACGCCCCGCCTCGCTTCCAAGACAAACTCTGCAGGCTCCGGCCTGGATTCCTTGACCGTGGATGTTACGAGGCCACCTTTTGGCAGCGTCTCAGCCCGCGACCCCGCGAATCGGTCTTTTTGGGCATCCAGGCGCCTCCAGGAGCTCCGAAGAGCTTCTGCTGCAGTCGTTGCCTGCGCTCTTCCAGGAGCTGCTGCACCAAAAGATCTCCTTGGTCGAGAATCTCCCTGCTTTCAACACTTGGCTTTGCATTCCGCTCGCCTTCATCCGAGTTTCTGCGCGAGATCCCGCTCTCTGTCGTCATGATGAGGTTACACCATCGCACTACAAGTCTGTGAGAAAGGGGTCCTGTAGTACATCTATGCCATGTTGCGCAATGTTGCACCATTACTGGTTCGCCGCGCTGCTGCGGATGACCAGTAACTGGATTTGGAGGCTTCTACCACGTCGGATTATTCAACACGCCTACTCGCAAGGCTTGGTGGAAGATGGCAATCTGGCCGTGTGATTTTGCGGCAGAGTCGGTGCTTGTCCAGTGGGCCATCAAACGGCTTCCATGTGCCATGGCACTCGTCTTGCAATGTCTAGCATATGCAATAATAGCTCGTGGAGTTAGCACTTCAGCAACCCAAGCAATCCCAAAAGATGGACTTCGGCGCCTGCTGCACTGGAGGTGGCTTGGTGGCCGATTCCGGAACATCCCGCACATACTTCACCTGCAAATGCGGAGTTGTCATGAGTTTGCAATGCTTCAACCGTCTCTAGGCATAGGCCTTGCCCTGGTCATCGATTTCATAGAAGGTTACACCACGGATGCCACGCGACCTGCAGGTTGAAGGTGAATGATCGACTGTGCGCGAACAGTTTCGTCAACTGAGATTGGGACTGCCCTGCCACATCAATGTGATAAGTGAAGCCCACAGCCTGGGGCAGAGCTGCAGGTCAAACGGCAGCAGACCAGTTCATCAATTGCCACATCTTGGAGGAGAGTTCCTTCCTGAGCGTGTTTTTGTTGCAAGACATGGCCTTCTCTCCATCTGACACTTCTTCAAGTACAAAGGTGACGCCTTCGATGTCTTGGAATCGGTTCAAAAAGCCCTCAACAGCAGTCTTCCCAACAAACGGCGTGTCGTAGTTCATGTCCTCGTAGACGACATCATCCGCGTAGAATCGGACAGCATCGCCGCCGCTGTCTTGAACATCGCCGTACAAGTACTTCACGATGCCTGGAGCTGTGGTCGGCGTCTGCGTGGTGGAGCTCGCTGCTCGAAGTTTTTTGGGCTGGTCTTTTGTGAGCGCCTGCAGCAACTGCTCTGTCAGCACGCCGGCTTTGAAAAGCGGCTCGCCAAGCTCACGCACATAAGCAACCTCGCCGCTTGAGTTTAAGCGGAGAAAGCAGAGGCCTCGCTGGCCTGTTCCGACCCCCTCTTGCTGGATATGCCATGTGAAGCCACATGAGGATCTTCCATCGGACACGTGGTCCAGGATCATGCGAGCTCCCTTCGGCAGCAACTTCTCTTGCAGCAATCTTCCTGAGAAGGCAGGAGAGCACAAGTGACTAAGTTCTACTGACCCGCGGCCGTGCCCAGCTTCATTATTGCGGCACGGAGCTAGTTTTACGATGTTTTGAGGTGGCGGAGAGAAAAGCACTGAAGACTGCCACGGTTTTGGACTTGCACTTGCTCAGAGCTCTTGATGCAGACAGGCTTCTCAGCTCCTGCCGACCAGTTGCGGGCTGTGCATAATACAAGTCTTCATAGACACAATCTGCGGCGAATGCGGCCACCCAAGCATCCAAGTCCTCTCCACTGCTCAGACCCCCGGCCCAAAGACGTTTCACGATCTCTGGAGCTGTAGTTGAGCGAGCCAATGCACGCTCGGCGCCGCCTACCCATGCGATTCCAGCGCCGAGAAGATCTCGTCTAGCAACTTTCAGCGATGTGCGTGAACGGCAGTGCCTGCATAGTGCTGCTCCAATGGCGAGTCCCAATGTGCTCGGTGCTGATCGCAAGAAACCCTTCGATGGGATGGGATGGGCGCGCGCAGCAGTGCCTGCGACGAAAGGGGAGCCTTTACTGGCACTTGGCCGTGTTGAATCCAGTTGCACAGCCGACACAGAGGCAAAAGCAGTCATGCTTCGAGAAATATCTCTCCACGTGGAACCCAACTGCTTGTGCTCTGTTGATGCTAGCTGTACCGACAAATGCAGATTTGCAGAATGCGTGAGAGGGACAACTAGAGGTATGGAAAAAGCATCGTGTTGCACTGCTTTTAGTCTCGCTCATCGTCTTGAGGCAAATTATCGGCTGCCAGGAGATGCATGTCCGCTGCGCTGGAACTCGACAGGCGTGCTTTGGGACGTCGGACGGCTCAACCATTGGAAAATGTTAATTACATACCTTTTGAGAATAAGTGACTACAACCTGACTTGCAAAAGTGATCGCAGAAACCTGGGTTCCGGAAAGCTGATTTCAAGTGTCCTACAAAGTGTGAAACAGGTGATTTGACAGTGATTTGGGAAACACAAAAAGTGAAAGTTGGCCGGGCCAAAAGTGAAATCAAAGTGATCGGAAACACATCGACACAGTGAAATACAAGTCATTGCAAAGCGGTTGGAGGCTTGCAAAAGTGTTTTCAAAGTGATAGGGGTGTCAAGATTGATTTCAACAGTGATTGGGGTGGTGCACACTAACTGTCCAAAGGTTTTTCCCCTTCTTAAGGGTTCACCAGTGTCACTATCGTCCATAAAGTCACTGAGGCAAGCCTTCACGAAGCCTTGAAAGGATGCAAATCCTCGGAGATCCAAGGCGCAACTCCGTAATCACTTTGAAATCACTCTTGCAATCCTTCAACCACCTCGAAATCACTTTCGGAGCTCCCAAATCACTGTGAAGTCACTTTTTGAGTTGGAAACCGCTATACTTCAAGCCCGGACTCACTTTGAACTGAAATCACTTTTCGGGTCCTAGATCGCAGATAAGACCGGAAAACTGATTTTGGGTGATTTGGGCCCCCGAAAATTTTTTTGAAAGCGACCTGGGTCCCGAGAAAGGGATTTCCAACTGATCTTAGACCCCCCAAAAAGTGATTTCAAAGCGATTCTAAGCTTACAAGAGTGGTTCCAAAGTGATCTGGTGTGTCGAAAGCGATTTCAACAGCGCTTGGGGTGGTGATCACTAAGTTTGCCCCATCTCAAGGATTCACCAGACTCACTATAGTCAACAGGGTCACTGATGCAAGCCTTAATGAATCCTTGTAATGTATGCAAATCCCAGGAGATCCAAGGCGCAACCCCACAATCACATTGAAAAGACTTTTTCAAGTCTTAAATCACTTTTCAAAGTACTTTTCCGCAGTGCAAGGAAATCAAGTTGCAATCGTTTTTCGAGTCACTTCCAAATCATTTTATTTAAATCATTTTTCAAATTACTTCTGCGAGTAGCTGGGATCACTTCCAGATTTTTTTTTGGAGTAGCCGTGTCACTTTTGCGAATGCCCCACCTCACTTTTCAAATCACTTTTCCCTGGCGCACGAAGAATCCCATTACTTTTTCAAATCACCTTAAAATCACTTACTTTTCACTGAAATAACAATTGTTCCAAACCATCCCAACGATTGCCCGACCACCCAAGGCGTGCTGCAGCCGTGCAACCAGTCTGCGGACTTCTTTACATCACAGTCCGCCGGCGCCGGTTCGAAGCAGCTGGTGCTTCATTGGAGTTTAAGCGCACAGGCTGCAGAGGAGCCTCGGCCATGGAATGTATACAGAGCACAAAGCTTGTGACCGGATGCGCAACGACATGACGGAAAATCGGTGTAGCACTGCATTTTAGCTGCTGTGTCCTGCACCGAAACACATGCAAAAAAGAAGACCCAGACCTTGCGAATCTGTGCAATGATCAATGCATGGTGCTAAGCTCTCCTGGTGGCGTACTATGTGGAGTACTCACCATCGGAATCCATTCACGCTTACGTTATGAATTCATGGATGCATCCGTCATGCCAGTTACGACGTCTGTCTGCGTGCCAGACGTTCTCCGGTCGATCTGCGCCTCTGTTTTGACGGCGTCGGTTCGGTACAACCTTTCAGCTGTTCGAGACTCTCATGCTCGCCTGACCTCTGCATCCCACCTGGAGCAGGCCATCACGTGCTCGAACAAGCGTCGACACAGTCTGCGTCTCAGAAGCCTGACACAGTGCCAGCTTGCCACTTGCGCAGCCCTGGAACACGATAAGACATGGTGGTTCCCGCCTCGACCTGCTTGTCAGGCATCTGCGGAATCTTGTGGCCCCGTTTTAGAATGCCACGCTTCCACAGGTATCCTCGGACGTTCTTTCTCTTGACTTGAAGCAGTTGGCTGATGCATCTTCCATTGCCTCGAAGGTACGAACGTGCTTAATTGCTTTCATTCGTCGGTCAAGCCTCTTCATTGCAGCTTTGGTCTCCTGACAAAGTTTGCAATAATTCGGAGCCGTCCACAGCCTGCAAAGGCCAGCAGTACGCAGTCCTTGGAGCCGACGTTTCTGGCAGGTGGGAGGCCCAGCCGCTGCTTTAGCTTTTGCTTGACGCTTTTTTTGACGTCCCGCGACTGCAGAACTTTCTGATAGTTCCTGGGCTGGTTCCGATGCTTTTTCACGACAGGGATCGACAGGCATCAGGGTCCGGTGATGCTTCAATTGATGCTGAGGCTCTCGATTGCAAGTATCTTTTTCACCTGGGCAACTGTGAGCTCATTCACCAAACAGAGGCACTGGCAGCAGTGACAAGAAGGCACCTTCTTTGACATGTTCCGGACCTCAATAGGCTTGCCTTGCTTTGTCGCCTGCTGGGTACACTCAGACATCATGTTGAACTTAGTTATACCTAAATCGTGTGGCTTTGAGGATCCAGGTTGTGCAACAGCATGACACCGTACTCTGACTGACCGATTTCTCTACAGGCAAAACTCCCGCCTCCTGTATTTTGGACACGAACGGCCAGTAGCGTCGGGGGGTGATGGTGGTCACCCTTCCTGCACGGCCTCCGCGGGCCGTGCGCCCGACCCGATGCAGGTAGTCTGCCATGTTCAGCGGGAAGTCATACATCACCACCTCGTGCCCAGAGATCATTCTTGAGCTATTCGGCAATGCAAAGCAATGCAGGGACCTCGGTCCAGCCAACCCGAGAAAGCCGGGGCACATGGTGCACGTTGCTAAAATCCAGCCCTCTTGAGGCCAGGTTGGTGCACACCATGACATCAGCTTTGCCAGCGCCAGCAAAGGAATCCCAAGCCTGGCACCGGGTAAGCAAGGGTCAGAATTTTGCCATACCAGGCTGAACTTGAGGATTCCGGCCGCCTGACCTGTTTGCGCTTGTCCGGGTGAACGTTGCCGTGCAAACAGACGGCATTCATGCCGTGTTCCAGCAGGCTTTTGTGTACCGCCTTCATCCGATGCACTCACGCGACACAAACCTGGAAAACGAACTGATTCACCAACACATTGCCTTGCACGTTGGTGCACGATTGGTGAAGATCAGCGTCTTCTTTCCGACAGTTGGAACCTTGGGTCCTATGTGTACACTCCGTTACAAGCACCTCGAATCTGGGATGTTTCGCTGACGACAGCTATGCTCCGATGAGGAAGCGTGCCTCTCCAAGAACGTCCCACAATACTGACAGCAAGCGCTTGCCGCGGGTGGGGACGAACACCTTCACAATGCGTTGATGCTCGTTCGTGCATGACAGGCTTCATGAGCCTGCTCCAGGTGTGGTGGTGGCACGTGGGCATCTGTGGTAACCACAGGCATGACCTTCCGAGCGGTACGGTCACATGGCGCTTAGATCACCCGATGCAGAGACAGGCCAAGAAGATCGACAAGCTGCCTGGGTATTGTTCATGTGCTTGCGCAGGAAAGCGGACACGGCTCCAGTGCGAGTTGCACCGACAATGATCACCTGAGCGTTGGCAAGCTTCCAAATTGCCGGGGTTCGTCCATACTCCCATCAGATAACAGATCTCGCCCTGCTCACGACCTCTGTTGCATCCAGCGAAAGCACTGTTGCTTCTTGTCGCCTGCGGCTTTGTCGGACAGTCCTCCTCTAGTCCTTTCAAAAGCTTGCTTGTGTCCTCGCCAGATGCGAGCTAGGTTCAATCTGATGCAACTCTGACAGACCAAACCACATTGGGATGCTACTTCCTTCTCATAGAAGGTGTCGCACAGCGTGTCTGCCTCATCGAACACCACATGCCTGACCTGTCAGGTTTGACTGCAAAGCTGGACTTGATGGTTGCGCATTTCCCTTCTCATGCCTCGTTCAAGACCATGTCAGCTTTCCCGAGGTGAAGAATTAAGCGAAATGGCGTAGTCACCACCACATCAACTCCCGCAAAAAGCGCCTGGGTCTCCTTGCATCTGTCGGACACAAAGACATAAGTGTCGCAAAGCACGAGCAGGGCTCGCGGCTACACTCAATTCCTTGACGAAGGAGCAGCTGGGAGCACACACCACCGACCTGTTCGAGTTTCACGAGCAGGAGAATCTGCAGTGCTTCACGGGCTTAGAGGGATCGCACCTCACTGGGAAGTTGCGGACCACCTTGATGGTCTGCAGAGCCAGTTCACGAGTTGGCTGCACGATGATGGCTCTCGGCTTTCGGCTCTTTGGGAAGAAACCTGCAAGCTCATTGTGTCGAGTCGTGCTCAGGCGTGCTTCGTGGGTGCGGGCATCGAGGAGCCTTCCGTGTTCGTGGAGAGCAGCTTATGCACAAGTGGCAACACGTAGGCCAGAGTTTTTCCCGTGCCGGTCTGTGCCAGAATGAATGTCGACACACCACCTTCCTTTGCGAGGACGCACCAGTCTTTGGTTCAGGAATTAATGGGACACAGACTAAAGGAAACCATGCCTGTGCTTTTCCAGCCGGGTGTCCATCAGCATTGGCATCGTCAGATCCTGCACACGCGTTGGAACCTAGGCAAGCCGAGACAACCGCAAGACCTCAACAGATGAAGAATTCAAACTTCTCAGGAGTCTGCAGACACGCCCATCTTCATCAATCCAAGCCTTGCCAACTGCGGCATCCGTCGAGTTGCACGTTGCATCTGTTACGGGCTTTGCACAGAATGCATGATGCCAAGCAGCTGTACGTCTCGGTGCAAAGGAAACTTTCTGAAGGATTGCCGCAAATCAAAGTCGCGGCTCGCTGGCAAGCCCCCAGTGAAGGATGTAATGGCGCTACTGAGAAAGGCAAGGAAGGCAAGACCTGTCTATGTAATGACATCTCTTGCGCCAGTCCTGGTACTCGGTGTCGATTCTGTGAGGCCCTTGGGAGTACCCTTGGGCCCATGGGGATCCAGCTCCCTCACCTCCTCCCTGCTTTCGCTGAAGGCCCGGCCTCGAGATTCACATGTCGGATCGCTCTCCCATGCCCACCAGCTCCCCAAAGGCCCTGCGGCCTCGAAGAATCGGAGGGCAGCGGAGTCGGCAGCCAAGGCAGGGCCCACAGGATGCGGCACGGGCGACGAAGGGCCGTAGCATCGCGCTGTCGGATCATGTTCTGTTAATTATGGTATCGAGTACGGGCTGATGGGGTTGCCTCCTCAGGCACGAGGAAGCTTGCACTTGCTTTGGCTCCCGACTTCAAGAGCAAAGCTAGGAGCTGTGCGGAGGCGCAGCCCTGATCTCACGAGGCTTCGATTTCTCATTTGGCCCAAAAGCTGCGGAGAGAAAAGCAAACCGTGTGAGCACTAGTTCAGGCTACAGCATCGTACCTTGATCCTCTCGCCTCTCGCATAGTTTTCGTTCCAGGTGTTGCACGCTCCGGTGGACTTCCAGCGCTTGCGACTGGCGTCACGATTTCTTCCCTATCTACTTTGAAGGCCTGTTGGATGTTGATCATTCTGTAAGTACCACGTAACCGGGGACGGCCATGCAACGAAAATACATTCTTGTTGTGGCACGTTTCTCTTGCCGGCAGGCCAGCTGCAACAAGCAAGCTGCAGTCACGATCTTTGTGGTGTTTCGCTGTCAACTGCAAAAGACAGCCAGCATCCGAATTTGGCCCATCAAGTCACAAGCTGATCACCTGTCAGGTGACGATGCTGTGAAGATGCGGGCAGACATCTACTCGACAGCAGCCTGCCGTACTTCTGGAACTCCCACTCTCCGTTGTCCAGCGGGCAAACCTCCAACAGAAACATACTGGATACATACGGACGTACATACATGCATGTGTACATATACACACAGTCACATACACACGCACGAACACTTACTGCATGCAGACACACGAATAGACACGTTCGATGCATGCATGCATATGTACATAATCATACATGCATGCAAGCATGATAGCATACATAGATACATACATGCATACCTACCTACATACGCACAAACATATATATATATATATATACACATGTATACATATACAAGCATGAATATACATAGAGGCATCAATATAACGATATAAATATGGGCTGCGTGATATCACCCTCCTTGCATGTCTGCACTGCTGTACATTGCTGTAGTATTGATTGTGGAACCAGCAACTGGTTTGGAACCCATGCAGAGTTTATAAACCCAGGCTAAGCCTATAAACTCTTAACTCGGGACCGAAGCATACAAGGCGCACGGTTCCCATTCATCTTTTATGTACATATACATATACACACACGTAGTCGCAACTACCCTGTGCATCCCTGCGCCCTTGCGACTTCATTTGCTAGAATGTTGGGACTGTTCTAACGCTTGAGTCCGAGTTCACCCATGCTCACCCACCGACAGGTGCAAGGACGCCTTAGCCAAGTGACAAGCGAGCTTGAAAGCGTAAGCACCGTCTACTCTACTGAGATGATGTTGGAAATAACGGCACAACACGTCGTCAGGAAACCTAACCACGGTGTATAACGCCACACACGATCTTTCCTTACCAAGAGGTCTTCTCGACTTTCTGTGTACCTTCATGCTCCATTGTCCTGGCGCTTATGCTCCTGAGAACACCTACTGCATTTCCGATAGTAGCCACGTCATGTTCTGCACAACGATTCTGGGATGAGTGCCATGTAAACGCCTATTCGCCAACAATGCGCTGGATCGGTCGAAGCGCTATGAAACATACTGCCGCATGGCCTTTCCGCTTAGTCGCGGGAATATGCGTGGTCCCGGGAATATGCGCATGATGTTTCCACGAAACACTTCGTCATTCCTCAAAGGAACCAAATCCATGCCGGATACCTAAGAACTTCTATTCTCTTGATCCTTGCTTCGCTGCATTGCAGTCCTGGAGCAGTTCAATTCTCGATTTCACCAAATAGTTTGGCCCTATGACACGAGGAGGACTAACTGAACGGTGAAATGATGAATTGGTGAGGGGCAAATGAGTGTGTTTCCTTCCTCGTTGTGTCAGCCATCTAAGACTCTAAGACTCTGCAGTCGAGAGATACTGTCCTATTGGTGCTCTCTCTCACACTCCTTACAGTTCCTGGTTGGCTGAGGCCGCAAACGCAGATCTATGTGAACACAACAACTGCGTTCAATTTCAAGATTCTTGACATGTATTTGATATGCTTATGTGTGGCAGCCGAACCTTTACTCAGACATTTCAGGCGTGAGTTCCACTGTCTTCTTCATGGAAATGAAACAAAGTAGTAGCCACTTATATAGAAGAAGGAGGACGCGTGCCATCGAGGTGCCATCGGCAGTCAGCTTGGAGTTCACGATTTGCGGGTCAGGACAGCCCAAGGCGGGTTAAGCCGATGTGTGTGGGTTTTCCTCCTGATGTAAGCTTTACAATGACAGTATGAATGCTCTTGTCAAGGCAAGGTTCCCATGATGCGACTGGCCACCCGACGCAACTCTCAGCACTCGAAGGCATGCAACAGGCCTGACGCGTTTTCAGCCATCGAGAGATGCAGTGAAAGTGAAACCTGTGCATACTTCTGCATCGGCTTGAGGTTGGAAAGTCCACCACTTGAGGGAAATTATGGCTTTTGCCGAGATGCGCGTGATTGCACACGCCCCAGGCAACAGTGCATTCCTGCAGAATGCCAGAAGAGGGTTGGGCAAACTACTGATCCAAAGGCACACCGCCATCACCAAGCTTCTGTCCTCAGACGTATGCGAGCCTTGATTCGCCTGACACTGAACTGCATTCCACGGTGGTAGCTGGTCAACCCCGCATCTCTGCTTCTCAACGCATCTCTGTTCCCAGCCTGGCACTCGATGCAAAGGTCCATGATGTGATTTCCTCAGATTGACCCAGACGTCATTGCACGCTGTTATCATCAACATCTACTCCATGGAGCCACTACTGGACCTGTGCTGTGTGTGATGTTGTGGGCTCATGTGCAGAAGAGCTGCGGCAAATAGCACAGTTGTCCACCACAATGTCCCAAGCCCACAGAGCCACCTGCGCTTCTGTTGTACACGAGACTAGGCCGACGCAGCAGCGACTGCTGGAAACACGAGGACATAACAGAACCAGCACCACGTTTTGGTGTGCTCATCACGGCTGATGTGCCCTCGCTCCATCGTCGAGTCAAACAGCGTTCCTCGATCCGCCAATGGTTTCCTTAGTCTCCTTCGCATCTACACCAGACTCGCGGCTTTGGCAGCTCTGGTGCATCACGATGCATCCTACCACGTAGCACTTCAGCGACACCTCATTTCGTCTCCTACGTCGGCAGTGGCACCGGCGCTTTCGCCGTCAGCTTGTGCTGCCCCGAACGAGCAAGCACGGGTCGCTCGGCAGAAATGCTCGCCGCGTAGCCGTTGTCCGTGACCTGCCAAGATGGCGACGGAGAAAGTGACCTTGCTGTTCTGCACAATGCTGGAGACAGCACCGGCAAGGCTGCGACCCTGACGATGGTCTGCGGCTGCTAGCTGCTGAGAACAAGTGACCAGCACGAGCGGACAGTTGTCACGGCCTGCCGTCAGGGAGGTTTGTAGAAACTGGTGGTACTGTATGTCCAAACACCTCTTCTTGGCAATCGGATTGTAAGCCATGAAGGTTGCAATCTGCTTTAAAAGCTCCTGGAGCCAGCCAGGAAAAATCTACAAGTCATGGATGACTTTCGCCATTATTGCCAAGTCCTGGTCTCCGGATGCCTGGGCTCGCGAGTTAATGTGCAGGACGTCTTGCATGCTGCCAAGCCTTTCAGGTCGTCGACAAAAACGAGCGAGCGAGATGACTTCGCGGCGAGACTCCACATTATCTTTAAACACCGCTGTGAGGCTCAAGCCCTTGTAGATCCTAGCTGTTTCTGACATGCAACAAAACTTGAAGACCTGTTAGTACCTGGAAAGCACTTTGCTGCAGCGTCTTGCCGTACCAGAGGGAATCGGATTCATCGTGTAACAAAACTTTCATGGAGCAACTGCGTGGTCGAACAAAGCAAAGCCCCCCCGCCTTTGCGCGATCTGGAATGCATGGGTCAAGTTGCCAATCAGAATAAGTGCGTCCATTTTGCACCTTCGAAACGATTCATCTCGGGCAAGGGCCAGAAAGAACTGACACCGATTCTGCCTTTCGTCTTGGATGTATGGCACCAGCTGCGAGGCGGCCGAGCGATCGGCCTTCAGCTCTTCCTGACACCACTGGGACTGGACTGTCTTCAAGAGCGCTTGTGCCGGTCCTTTTCGATAATCCAGATGTTCACCACATTGGATACCAAGCTGTCCTGTCAGAGCAACACGTCGCTTTCTTCCGGCGGCCAAGCTTTTGAACAGTTTTATGCTGCTCTAATGCGTTGTACCTGACCACCGTCCCCTTTTCAGTCTTGCCGCGATGTTGCTGTCAAACTCAAATCATATGTGCACTTCGGCGTTCGGGAGCTTAAGGAACCGCCGAGAAGATCACCGGAAAAACAAACTCGTCGAAGGGCGTTGTCGGTAGGCAATTGCAAATGCACGGTCTACTTCTGCAATCGCCTGTTGATTCACGTCTCCAGACTTGTACCTCCCGAAGTGCTGCGAACTGATCTGTTCGATTTGACACCAACCTCTCGTGGACGGACACGCATGCGGTGCACCCGCACCCCCATGCGTGCAAACACAGACACACACAGACAGACACACACACACACACACACACCCACCCACACACACCCACCCACGCACGCACGCACGCGCCCACGCACATGCCCATGCATATGCGCGCATGCACGCGAATGCACGCGCACACACACACAGACAGACACAGACAGACACACACACACACACACATACACACACACACACACACACACACACACACACACACATATATATACACACACACACACCAACCAACCAACACACACACACACACACACACCCACACACACACACACGTAGACACGCGCAAACGCGCACACACGCACAGGCACATGCACACGCACCCACAGACCACACTTGCACTTGCAAAAGGTGAGGATTCCAGCTGCCACGACGGACCCAGGAACTCCTCATGAGGGCCACCAGCTGTCACGACGACCCAGGTGTGCCCTCCCCCTTGATCTGCAAGTACGTTTTCACGTCTTCGTTGGCTGCGGTGCCAATGACGGGCCCTCAGCCCCTGCTTTTTATGGTGCATCCCTTCGTAACAGGGTTCCCCACATTTAAGAAGCCGCTTGGGCATTTTGGCACTTTGCACAAAAAAGGCGCCGGTTAGCCACACCGGACAAACAGGAAAAAAAAGAAGCAAAACAAAAGACAGCAGGCTCTGCAGGAGGGCTGGCGGTTGGCAACACTGTGCAGCCGTAAAGCATAATAGAAAAGTAAAAATGTGCAGCTGCAGGCCGCCATTGGGGCTTGAAAAAGGCCTCCGGCTGCGAAAGAAAAGTATGATGCTGAAACGACAAATGTGGAAAAAGGAAAATGAAAAAGAACAGGAATGGGGTGGCCACCGGTGGGCACTTCAAACACCGTTAAGGACTGCGCTTGCAGTTCGCCGGCTTTACAGAATGCCGCAGCCCTGCAGCACATGTCCTGTTAATACGGCCAAGCAGCAGTTCGCAGGTGTTACTCAACTGCCGCAGCCTGCAGTGCTTGCCGACCGACAGCTGAAACAGCCAGGGCGTTTAAGAACGGTGTCCAACGAGCATCTCGACCTGCATCTCAGCTGAGGGCACTGTGGGAGGGACTGGTGACTGGCACGGTTTCTCTCTGCCTCCTGCCTGGCCTCCACAGACTCGGAGTGCAGCGCGCCTTTGCACAGGTCGCCTCGCAGGAATGCTTGCCAGATCCCGAACAGCAGTCGCCGGGAGCATCAGGTGCATCTTGCAGTCGAGGGCCGACTGGACATTGCTGCCCTTGCTTTGGCGCTCAAGTTGCTGCAGCCAGCGAAAAACCAAGTCTGGACACCGCAGTTTCGGGCGAGCGGACAAGCGGGCTAACCAGCCTAAGTTCAAGTAGCCAGGCCTCCCCTCCCTCTCCCGCTCCACAGAGTCTGCCCGCGCAGCTGACCTAAGACACGTGCGGCGTCAGTAAAGTAAAGATGCGAAGCTGCTGCCGCAGGGTTGGAGCGCCAAGATGCGCACCTGCAGCAGCCGAAGGACTATGCCTAGCCTGCCGAGCTGACAAGTGGGGCCATTTCGGCCACGCAGACTTCGCGTCCGCTGTCCAAGGCATTCATAGTCTGACACTGCCTATGGCATCCGGCATGAGCTCCAAGAATGTCACCGCCAGTTGCCCGCGTCCCGGCGCTTGTGGCCACTCTAGCACAACAAGAGCAGATCTGCCATAACGGAAGTTTGAGCATTGGTAACACATGAGATCTCCACACAGTACGGCAAAACAAAGACTTCGGTTGATAGCCAACAGGTTCAGGTCTAGGCTCCTCGGCCACCGGTCTCACAGCCGCCGGGGCCGCCTGAGCAGGTGCTCAAAGCCGGCAGCCTCCGCTATGGCCAAGTACATCTTCTGCAATCTCCAAGTAAGCCGAAGCCTCCGCTGCGCCTCCTGCAAGAACCCGTTGATCGGTCAGCAGCACGGTTTCCTGCCAGTGCGCAGTCGTTGTGACGAATGGCTGCCCAAGCAGGACAGCGCCAGTGCCGATGCTCAATGGACTCCGCAACCCCTTTCAAGGCAGTGGGCAGTGTGCGGCTCTGCGACTGACTTTTGACGAAAAAGCAGGTCCTGCGTAGGCACCGCACCTGTCCAAATTGTGTGGAGACCAGCGCACAGGTGGCACCCCGGTCTACCGCGCGCAGACCAGCAAGGTCACGCTTGACGACGAGCGCCTTCCCCACACCCGCAGCGGCGTGTCCAACACAAGCACCTCAGGTACATCCTGCGCAGCAACACCTGACTCGACACGAGTACGCCAACGCAGCGGTTCCAGCGCACCCCACCCAAACTTGTGCAACGTTGGCAACATGGCAAGCGTTCGCCTACTAATGCCATGCAAGCGATGGGCCGCTTCGGCAATTGGTAAGGATCCACGCGAAAGCCCCGGCGCGCCAAAGTGAAAACGATTTCTGGGCTGGCCACGTGCCGGCCAACATCACCAAAGAGGCACTTCTTGACGCAGCCTCTGAGTGTTTCCGTGACGTCTAACCTGGGGCCTGAGACTAACCTGGGGGCCCCCTGTCGCGGGGGAGCTGGGCGCGGCAGCGGAGCAGAGTGTTCTTGCCTTTGCGCGAGCAACATGGACTCGCTTTGATGCTTTCGCGGACTGCATAGGCTCGGCTGTTCATGCTCATAAGTCTGCGGCGCTTGCCAACACTGCCGGTCTTCGGGCCGTGCTGCGCCCTGTCGCGATCTTCATGTGAGAGACCTTGGCGCTCACCTGTCTGGCTTGTGTCGTGGCTGCGCAGGCACTCTGAATGATAGGGCATTGGGCGTGCGCAAGTACGTGCAGGCCATTGGCGCTTCCGGCGTCTCCTGCTGCCAAGGAGCGGCTTGTTGCTAGCACGGCTCTGGCTGGCGCACTTGTTGGGTCAATGCCCTGAGTCATCTGCAAAGGCACGCGGCAGCGACTGCGGCTGAGCCTTCTCGTCGTGGCGGGCCCAAGCCGACATCAGCAAGTTAAGCACCCACACAGAACAGAGTGTAACAGAGTGACCATCGCCAGTGACGGCCCCGCTTGAGGCACGACACCACAAGGATACTTGAAGCGGCGTTCTGCAGAGCGCCAGAAGTGTAACATGGGTCTGGCTGCCCGCGGACAACGACAAGGCCTCTGAGAAACAACCTTCCAGGAGAGTGACGGGAAGGCCTTGCGCAAATCCCACGTGACCCACGCAGGCCTCTCGGCTCTCCCAGTGAAGCGCCAGCCAGAAAGCAGCAGTGTCAAAGGCGACATCGAGATGTCCCGCGTCTGGTTGTCGCCAGCGGCACCCTTCGGACAGAGAGTGGGAGCACATCTGGCCAAATGCCCGTCTCTTCGACCACATTGTAAAACTGCGCCAACCTGCGATAGTCTCGCTGTCCCCAGGCAAGGAACTTCTGTGGTGACCAAAAGTCCGCACCCTGTGCACGCTGCAACCTTTGGGCAACTTTGGGAAGAGCAGCCTCAACGTCAGACAAAGTAATCGGCGCAAGCTGCTGTGGCTTGCGTAGCACATGCGCGCGAAATTGGCGAAGCAGAGCCGCACGGCCATCCTGAGCATTATGCTGGCACAAAATTTATGCGCAGGTTTCG
>CAJNDV010035129.1:11744-27181 GCA_905221635.1 Symbiodinium sp. CCMP2456
GGCCTCGGGAATATTGAACTTCAATATCAAATATTGAACTTCCATGTTTCCAGGGCCTTGGAAGTACGATTAATTCTTCCAGTAAAATCTACTATTACCAACCTAGCAAGCAGCATCAAGGCCGTGGATGAATCCAAAAGCCGCCGTTGGGGGGGGGCATGCGTTGGCCGTGGATGGCTACCAAACCCGCCGAAGCCGAACCTTAAACTAAACTGATGAATAGTCTATTTTAAAATTTAGTCTCATCTCGAAACCTTGTTCAATACTGAACGAATCTAACCTTTAGTGTCTGTCGGCTGAAGGTCGGTTGGCTACAACGCATGTTTTGTAAACATCAAGCCGGCTAGCTATTGTTTGCAATTGTTGCACTTTTCCGTTTTAGCATATCTACTTTATCAATCATTTCATGTGTGTTGCTCCTCCTAGTAGTGGAAAACATCTTTGTCTTTCTCTCTCTCTCTCTCTCTCTCTCTCTGTCTCTCTCTCTCTCTCTCTCTCTCTCTCGCTCGCTCTCTTTCTTTGTTTGGCTCTACCTATTCCTACTCATGCGCTTGGTGAACTACCTGGCCGGAATCTGTTGAGGATTGTGCATGCCATATTGCCGGTTAACATCATAGTACTGCCATCTTCGTCATTAGCATGAGCGCACTTGAAACTGTTACTAACATGTGTTCCGTCTTTCCGTCTCTTATGGCTCTGAACTACTTGTAACTTTCCGTAATGAAATACCACTAGAGCTTATAGGTCAAACGTATCATCATGCATACTGGCAGATGTGATTCAACACCCTCGTGGATAACAAACTCGTCCATTCGTGGTGCTGAAACATTCAAGTGTTTATTCGTCATTTGTTCCGGTAACAAACCACTAAAGTAAACCGAATGAAATTAGATTCAGGGGCATTTGTTGTGTATCTTTAAATTACGTTACTTTCCCTTACTTTTGGATTGCATACACACCGCCACCTGCACTTGCTTTTAGTGTATCCACGTTACCTTCGCCACATTAAACTAGCTGCTAGATCTGAGTTTGTTTGGCAATTTGCTGCTACTGTTGCAGTTGTAGCATACGGAATTAATGCTGAATTGCCAACCCAGTTATTAGTGTCTAAGTCATTTTCAACTATCAAACTTTGATCTTACCTGTGCTGTTATAGCATAAACGCTAGTTAATGTAAGTATTTTGACAAGGGAGCTAATGCCGTGCAGTCAAATGAGTTATTAGTGCCTGTTTCTGTGTTAGTTTGGCAAGCATTGTTTAGTTTGTGTTTGTGCATTTGTGAAGTTCTGTTGTGAAATTTATAAGAATAGCATCTATCTTCATGTTAGCGTTACATGCTTTACCATCATCCACAGCCAGAATATTGTCTACTTCTGTTTTCGTGCAGACATCTATTGTCAGACGGTAAACGTCTTGCTGCTTAACAGCGCAATATTACCATTAATGTCAGGTTATTACTAAATTGTTTCCCTTGGTCTCTGCTTTCATTCGTACTCGTCAGTTGCTGAGTTGTTGTTTTGTCATTCCTCCACCAGCACCTGCATTAATGTTAGATATTCAGCGACTACAAAGTTATTTGTTGCATGTAAATCGTTGAAGCTGTCCCATTAACAAGCCTATTCACCGATAGAACAATTTTGAAAAACTCCTGCTTCCGCGGGCCATGCCGGGCGTGAAGGCAATCAAACTGCCGCCCAAGGTGCAGGCACGCTTCTTTCGCCTGTGCCGTAAGCAACCACTGGTGAGGAGAGTGGCCTTTGCTGGAACGTTGCACT
Organism: Symbiodinium sp. CCMP2456; assembly: GCA_905221635.1. Classification (NCBI taxonomy): domain Eukaryota; class Dinophyceae; order Suessiales; family Symbiodiniaceae; genus Symbiodinium; species Symbiodinium sp. CCMP2456. The sequence continues at coordinate 13,520 of CAJNDV010035129.1, forward strand.
TAGCGTGCCGTGCTTTGTTGCTTCGTGGCTTTTTCGATTGTTGGTACGGCAAAAGCGCCAAAACGTGCCGGCAGTGGGACGCACAGCGCCGCAAGTCGGAACATCCTTGAGCAAGAGCATAAGCTTGTCTGGCACGAGCTCGGGAAACCACACAGCTAAAAGCATCGCCTAGAGCGGAGCGCGACCTTGGCAGCTGTCCTTGCAAAGCCCTTGAACTGCGAGGCTACAGACCGGACGACTTTGTGTAGCGATGCCATCCTCCGATGTCTGCCGGTGCGGGAGGGTCAACGGCGCGAGGCCTGCGTTTTGTTGGGTCGACTCTCGTCGAGAGCTTTCACCGAGGCGGTTGCCGCAGAGATGGGGACGAACGGAGCACGCTCCTTAGCGGACTTCCGTGCTGACGTCTCACAGGTCGTGGATGAATCCCAACACCCGGCTCAGCTCCTCACCCAGTCGTTCGGCAAGGCTGAGGTGCGGAGTGTGAACAGGATGAGCTGGCCGAAAGCCTGGAAGTGGTTCCATGCACTGGTCAATTTGTGCCCGGCGGTGAGCGACAGCATGGCTCAGCAGCAGGGTTCCAAGGAGAGGGCCTATCTCCTCGCGGCCTCCTGCGGGCGAAGAACTGCCAATTTCTGTTGGCAAGGCAAGGCATGATCGGCTCTGAGCTCATCTTGGTGGGTGGGGCGCTCCAGACAGTGGGTCCCGGGTGAGCCTGGAGTACATGCGTCAAGAGCATGGTCTCCTGGTGCGGAGCCGGAAGGTTTGAGAGAAGCTCCACAAGCAAGACCTCAAGAAGAATGGCTTCTTTGGTAGGATTCCAAAGCTCCGCGATCACTTGCTGCGTTACATCGACGAGGAGCAGCTGTATGATCTGCAGCCGTTCCAGGCTCTCCTTTGTGAAGCCAGCCGCATCCACAGGGCCGTGCTTTGCGACCGTCCTCGGCAGTGATCTTCTTTTCCGCGTGCAGAGAAGATGGTGGGGTGCTGTGATTGGCAGCGCGTGCAGTCTAACAGCTTCGGTACGTGTTGCTTGCGCAGCACGTCTTCCTGCAACCTCTGCGAGACGAAACACTGAAATCTGACAGTAGATACGGCTCAAGACCGCTATTGGCAGCGCGTGCAGTCTAGCAGCTTCGGCAATTGCTGACTGCTGCGTAGCACAGCACTTCTTCCTGCAAGCTCTGCGAGAATAAACGCTAAAATCAGACCGTTAGATAAGGCGCAAGAGCGCCATTGGCGCGTCCTTTCTAGCACCTTCGGCAACTGCTGACTGCTGCATAGCACAGCACTTCTTCCTGCAACCTCTGCGAGAAGAAACACTAAAATCTGTCATTAGATACGGCTCAAGACCGCCATTGGCGCTCCAGTCGGCAACTGCTGACTGCTGCGTAGCACAGCACTTCTTCCTGCAAGCTCTGCGAGAAGAAACACTTAGATGCGGCTCAAGACCGCCATTGGCAGCGCGGACAGTGTCCGGCAACCTTATGATAATTTACAAGGTCGGCGCCGCTGTGTGTCGCGTAGCACTCTTCTGGATTGTCAACATCTTTTTTTTCGGTACGTTGTTGTCGCCTAAACCCTATATATCCTATTCCGAGCAGGCGCGGCTTCCGTAGCAATCGTAGTACAACAAACCCTCACCAGTAGATTCGGCTGTGAAGGTGAAGGAGCGGCGCCCGGTGTCGTGTGGCATCTCTGGAACCGGGGTGTCTGCGGGAAAGTTGCGCAGTGCCAATCTTTCTCAGCATGTTCAGCTGCAGTGATTCCCATGTCACACTTGCCGTGCAGGATGACATTCTTGTGAACAAGCAATCTTGTGCTGCAGTGGCTATTGTTGCCATGCGCATCGTGGGATGTTGGTTGCAAACTTGCGCGCTGGAGAGTCTGCTGCAGGGACTTATTTTGGTAGCTGCCGTGATCCGTCCTCGCTAAACATGGATTTCTCTTTACTGTCGCCGCGGCAGGAGAAACTGCAGTTTGGATAGCCTTGAAAGTTCTTGAAAACTCATGACTTCCTGGACGCCAACTTGTTCAGAAATAGCTGGACCTTGGAGACATGATGCTGGAGGAATGCTGGGAACTCGATGTCGCAAACATAATGTGCTGCAGCTCGCGTGATCCGTTGCAGCTCAGTCGCTACACCCACTAGACGGGAGCCCGCGTGCAGCTCGGGAGGGACGGCGCGGGATGCCAGAGGCGTGTCGCATGGCATGCGGTGTCGGAGGGTGGGCAGAGAGATACGAGAGGCTAGGCTGCCTGGTACGGTTGACGTGGAGATGACCAGAACATTCTATCCACTTGCTGTTGTGCTCATGTCCGAGGTGGCGTGGCACAAAGTCCTGATCCAGCGACTGCGTGGAGCAGAGATTCGCGATGTGAGGGGGTTGCGTGTGTCGAGAAACTTGTCCGGCCTCCTGAAGCTAGAGAGAACGAGGCGAGTGTTCTGCTGTCATGCTTCGGGCTGTTCCTGCGTGGCACTCTGTCGGGCCAGTCAGTGCTTCCGTGTCCAGGCAGATGAGGAGCTGCAGGACTGTCGAGCACTCACGGATCGCGCAGCATTGTCTTGCAAACCTGCCGGTTGTCGTCCCGTCTCAGTTTCCACACCGCTCAGATGGAGAGTGCCGCTGCATCCAGCTCAGAATGGCGATCCTTGTCACTGTCACATGTTGCTCCATGTAGTCATTGTGCGTCACCCGTCGCAATCTCCTCAGGGTGGACCAGACTGCCAGGACGGAGGCAGCCAGTCCGAGCCGGACGTTGACGTGGAGGTGAGAATTGGGGGTTGTGCTGCGGTGCTGGCTTGGATTGTCTCAGGCCGGCAGGTGTAGTCTGAGGAGAGAGGGTCCACTGTGTCTCAGAACAACAGGCGCCCGCGACCATGCAGAGCTCCGCCCCGGGCCTTCCAGCCGGCGTCCTAGGTGTATCAAGCACTTGGGCCGGCGCTGGGTGTCACATAGTGTCTCAGGTGTATGTGGATGGTGCGATGTCTCTGTGTGTGTGTGTGTGTGTGCGTTGAGGCCGTCCCCGCCGAATCAAGACTGGACCAGCTCAGATGAGGAGTGCCAGCGTCGTGACAGCAGCTGCGGTCGTATCCTGCTGTCTGTGAGGAGGACGCCGGCCCCTGTCCTGATTCCGCTGCCGCTGCCCTTGTGCGTTGACTGCGGCGAAGAGGACAGCTCGGAAGAAGGATCAAAACCGCCACAGGGATGAACCTTTGAGGCAAGGTGTGGGTTGCCTGAGACGGAAGCTTTCGGTGAACGGGTCGCCGCTGACCTTGTAGTCATCACCAAATCATCAAATGATGGGAAAGAATCCTCAGTCTTGACTGGGCGAGGTGAACACACAGGCTATGTGAGGGCATTTCAGTTATTCCGAAAGTTGACGGAACACATTGTTCGTTGCCTGCCACAGTTCGTTGGTGGCCGCCACGCTGACAAGGGGCCAACGGTCGTACCGACGGTCGTATTTAAGCCAGATAATGCCAGAGAGCCTGAGAGCGCCTGCAACCAACTCTCTTGGATACCTGAGCCGACGCTACCCAACAAGTGGCCGCCGGCAACATAACAGCAACCTCGAGCGCGATATTCGCGCCATCGAGGAGGTGACAAGAGCTGTCCATCTCCAGAGCAGATTTCAGATTAGACCGGGATTGTGGGTTCACAGTGGTGCTTATACTATGCAGCATTCGCAGTGAACTTGAAACATGAATTGAAAGGGTCACACTCGCTACATAGCTGCGGTTGGTTCTGAGTTCTCCGGTCGTCAGCTGTTGTGGTCAATGTTTGACCGGACTGACCCAAAGAGTCGTGCAAAGTACGAGCCATCAGCTGCGCCGACACAGTTCGCAGGATGGAGGCTTGATTCTGGCCCTTGATCATTCAAGGGCGTGTGTCAGGGTCTGGGTTACCAAAAGGTCACAGCTGAGAGCACATCGTATGCGTTGGCAAGTGTTCCGATTTAGGCTCTTTGGGTTCCAGAGGGTAAGCCTGTGTTCCCCATGCGTCCAAGCTCTCGAAGGTTTCTCCGATCCCAAGTGCCCGGAGCTACGAGGTTGCATTTTGCTCTCCTGGCGTTGACTCTACCCCGGCTGAACGTCAGCGGTATGTCACGCTGGATAGAATCATCAAGTATGGTCCTACTCCCGGGTGCTGGGGTTGCACTTTTGATTCGAGGCGACACATACCCATTTGCAAGGTTCGGCTTGATGGGCTAGTCCGAGCTGGAGCTTCCGCATCCCGAAGTAGAAGATGAAGTCATTGACCCTGAACCAAAGCCCTACCAAGGTGAACCTAGCGATGCTGACGGGTCTGATGGCGCTGTTTGTTGATCACGGAGAAGCCGAGCCCCTTGATCACGAGGATGATAGCTTGTGCGCACCTTCTGAAGTCGAAGCTGAGTCCGGAGCTGTTAAGGTTGTTCTCCGAACATCGCCAAACGTTGAGCTCCTCAGCCGCGATCCCGAGATCCGCCGAGTGCTTGGGTCCGGGAAGAATCCCAAGCAATTGCTTGAGTGTAGTCTGCGCATGCTCGTGATATTGATTGCCTTCGCATCGAAGAGGGCACAGTTGATTTGTCCAATTCGGATCATGTGTTTCAGATTGAAGGTCAACTTCGCCCGGTTTAGTTTAGTCTCCCTCGATTTCCTCGAAGCCCACGGTGGCAAACAAACAGGGTTCGCAAAGCAAAGCCCGAAGCACTAAGCGGAAGTCCAAAGCCAGCGACGTCATAAAGCGTGCGCTGAGTTTGGCAGAGAATGTCATATCCGGTGGCGGTCATGTGTCCTTTGTGTGTCTCCTTTGTGTGGCCCGCAAACGACGAAGCATGGAATACATCAGAATGGACCCAACTCGAGGGGTTTCCACTTGTTTCTGTCTTTGTTCCGATGCCCTTTGAAGGATAAGGATCGATCGGGATTGCAACTCTGAGCCATTTCGACCACCTCGCTTCGCATCCTGCAGCTGGTTGGCCAACGTGACCGCAACATCCCATCTATGGTATCCACTAATGTCCTTGTTACCCGGAACCTCACTAGATCTGAACGGGTCAATACAGAAGCCGTAAAGGCTGAGATCACCGGCCTACGTGCAAACGGTACCTGGGATGATGAAAGCATCTAACCGAATCTAACCGCTGTCGACGATGAAAAAGAAATCGCAGAGTCGAAGGTCGTCAGATACCTATGCCACGCGGCAACTTAAACCCACGAGCACAGTTCTGGTTCCGAGGGGCTCTGCTCATGGAACACTGCAGTGTTTCCTTGAAGGCTGGAAGCTTGCGGGCAGTTTCAGTATTCAACCAAGCAAATTACAGTCGAGTTGAGGGCATTGGTCAGTGCCGTCGGGGTCTTCGACCCAGATTCCGCCTCCAGTCACCTTCTTGAGAACTCACAAGGTTAAAAGATTCTGGTTCGGTGCAGGAATCGTTGTGGAGTGATGTGCACTGAGCCTGAAACAACCGCTGCAAAATGATGATTCTTTAAGCGCTGACGGATAAAGCGAGCAAGCGCACTAGAAACCTCACTAAACCTGCAAGTGTCATTCCTGATGCCAACAATGCCCCCACCGTGGTCGTAAGCACCAACGGTAAAGCAATGCACTTCGCCGTGGTTTGGTCCGCGAACTGCGCCATCATTCGGTAGGTGCCTTAGAAGGCGAAGGAGATGTCCTTCTGACAAGCGATATGGAAGGTAGCCAGCGATCGCTTCGACGTCAGGTTGGGAACAGGCGGACTCAGTAGGGCGAGCCGCAGCAGCATTTGCAAAGGCTGGCGCTGTTGTCGTGCTAGTAAACCACGGCCACGTCTATTCCTAGAATGCTTTCAAGCATCGCCTGGAGACTAACCGGCTAAGCCAGAGGGCTCGCATAAGCACACGCGATGCCGAGCGAGTGACGATGAAAGATATGTCTGGGCGTGCTGAGTGCGTGCCCTTGCGAAATCCGCATCCGTGAAGACTTCTAGTGCGCAATCTGCCGTCTGAGAAACTGAACTTTGAAGTGCTAAATGGTTGCTAGGGAATGATGGAAGTAAGAAATGAGCCTGAACAGCTGACGATCTTCAAACTTCGTCCATCTACTGACCCATGAAGTTCTCCCTCGGACTCAAGTTCGGAATCAGTGGCTTGTCTCTCGGGTATTATCGGTGACGGCGCTTGCCTGAGCGTGTCTGGCCATAGAACTCTATCAGCTGAGTAGCATAACTTCTCATGCACAGGTCGCAGAAAACTAGTCTTTCGTGAAGCTGCGGTGCCTACCCAGAATCCTACAACCATCCTTAGTGTACACTTCGGGGTCAAGCTTAACGCTCTTACGAAGCCCAAAATGCTGCATGAAGCTCAGTGGGTCCGCTCAAGGTAAGATCGTCGACATACACATTAAGTACGAGTGTTTGACGGTTTGACCACTGTGTGTGAACAGCCATGTGGACGGGTACTCGGTGCTCTCGGCCCCGCCGAGAGCTCGGAGCCTCTCTTCAAGGTGTTTCTGCCAGCACTGTCCTGATTCAGGATGCCCGTAGAGGCTTTTGTTCAACCTAACCAATACTAACTTAGTGCAGGGCGCATATTTCTCGAGCCATGACGGAAGCCACAACTTGACGGGAATCACACGCCATGTATCATCCCCTATTACAGCGTCCGAGCACGATGTTGGACAACCTGGACGAAGTCCGTAGAACAGCGTGGCAGCCAACCCTACAAGACCGGCTGGGATTGTAGCCGTATATCTTGGGCGTCACAGGTGACTTGTGCACCAAAGCCATCCCTTTTGTCATCCCCCTGAAGACAATTCGTCCCTTACATTTGTAATGCAATGGTCCTGATTCGAAGTTCTTTGAGCCGCAAAGCGTGTGAAGATGAGTGATCTTATTGGTAGGTGTGTTTGGGTGGAAGAAGCAACAGCTTGATAGAAGTAGTACGGCCAGAAAGATTTCCCCCCGAGTACCAGCGGAAACTGTTGGATTGACAAAGTTGCACTGGCTGGAAATGAGGGGGGCGTGTTTAAGATATATGCAGGAGCGTGTTTAATCTAATGTATATGATGAACTGGACTCGCCAGATCAGGGGTCGTGTTTAAGAAAAACGATGAACCGGAATCGCCAAATGAGGGGCCGGGCTGAAGATAAAGGATGAATCGGAATCGCCAGGTGACGGGGCATGATTACAATATATGATGACCCGGAACCGCCAGCGTGTTTAAGATATATGATGAACCAGAATCGCCAAATGAGGGGGCGCGTTTAAAGAATACAGGCCAGCAAAAAGCAAAAAACACACACACACACACACAATCGCACCCGGGCGCGGCCGGAATGCTTGCCGGACTCCGGGGCCAGAGCCAAGAGGCTCTCCTACAAGTATTGACGCTTTTCAGGCACGGAGCGAAGATTCTCGCACACGGCCAGAAGGTTTTGTACCCCGAGTGCTAGTGGGTTCTGTTGGACCGTCAAAATGTTCTTCGCGTTGTACTGGCCGGATTCCGGAAGCGAGCGGAGGGCAAGCCCTCCACCTGGAGCATGCGTTATTCTGCTTCCTTTCGATTTTGCTTACGAAATAGAATATTTTTTGTGATCCCTAAAATAGGGTCTTTGCGATAGCCTACCTCGAATCTATTTGCTGATAAATTGAGGAATAGTTTTTTCGATCCCTTAAACATTTTTTGGTCTTTTCAAAGTATGTTTTTTGATATTTTAACATATATTTTCTTGATGCCTCTCCAGTTCAGGCATCAACCGGTTCATTGGCACCACAAACTTCCTGGGAGAAGGCTTCTACACGAAGGATGCATCCGGAAATATCCTGGCCCCTGGTTGTGCCAACAACGCTTGCCAGAGCACGGCACTTGCGTGGTTTTTTCAGTGGCTAGCTATCAATTTAGGATTATGCTTGATTTCCCGTACTGTTTCAAAGCTTTGAGGGCAGTTGAAATCGACATGCACCATAAACATTAAAAGCGAGGTGGGCATTTTGCACAGCTGGAGCCACGATCGTGAGCGGAGCCGTTGCTGAGCGCGTCCAGGGTCCGACATATGCCAGCTATGCGTTCGTCATGACCTCTTTGATCTATCCTGTGGTCGTGCACTGGGGTTGGAGTGGCAGCGGCTTCCTCGGAGACATCCTGGATGTCGGCGTTCCTCGGATGTTCCCAGAGAATCCTTCTGTAACCTATGGGCTGGTCCGTTACCAACATGCATTTTAGATGAATTTCGATTCGTTAGAGCCATTTTGCTCGAGGTACATGAAGAACTTATGTGGATTCCGGTAGCAGCTAAGGTCATGGATTTCGCCGGCAGTGGCATTGTGCACCTCACCGGTGGAGTCAGTGGTCTTGCAGGAACCATTGTGCTGGGGCCACGCAAAGGGCGCTTTGTCAACCCGGAAGAGTTTGAGCCTCACAACCTTCCGCTGGTGGTCTTCGGAACTTTCGCACTGTGGTTCGGTTGGTATGGATTCAACCCGGGTTCAACCCTGGGCATGAACACTGGTGACACTGGGGCACTGGCGGCCCAGGTGGCCATGAACACCACAATCGCTGCAGCCACCGGCGGCATCACCGTCTTCCTCCTGCGGTACATGATCCTCCGCAAGTATGACGCAGCTTGGATTTTGTTGGCATTTGATTCCCAAGACAGCAGAAATCACTTGAAAACCACAGACAGAGTTTCTAAAACCTCAGGTGGGCGGGCTCTGCAATGGCATCTTGGCGGGGCTTGTTTCCATCACGGCACCGTGCGGCAACATTGAATGTGGCAGCGCATTCCTCGTCGGGTTTATCGGTGCCCTTGTCTACCAGTGTTCGTCTATGCTCCTCCAGAAGCTGAAGATTGACGACCCTGTGGATGCAAGCCCAGTCCACGGCTTCTGTGGAATCTGGGGCGTGCTAGCTGCTGGTCTCTTCGACTGGGGCAAGGGCTTCGACCACTTCCACGGCTGGAGTGGCTTTGGTTGCATGACGGATGACAGCGATGCCTGCAAGACGGGCATCAACGGTTCAGCCCTCGGCGCGCAAGTCATCCTGATTCTCATGGTGATCGCCTGGGCCGGCACGATCTCGGCCCTGACCTTCGCACTTCTGAAGTGGTGGGGAGCGTTGCGAATTTCTGAGGACACAGAGGATATGGGCCTCGACGCCAAGGCTCACTCGCCTCCGAAGGCTTATGCCTTCTCGGCCTGAGGAGCCTCAGAGCGAAAGCAGGCTCAGCATGCAGAAGGCTGAAAGTTCAAGGCCACTGCACACGCCAAAGATCAGAATGTGTAGGAGTGGAGCTCTTACACATCCGATGGTGCTGGAAGTCACATGACTACCTTGTAGACACCAAAGAGTGACGCGCAAAGATGCCCCACTCTCTTTCTTGTTACGCAGAGCTGGGGCACGACTTGTGACTAATCTGGATGATGTCACAACTGATACTGTGTTCCTGACATTGGACTTGAACGGATGTATGGTTGCCTCAGCATGACGATTTGCTTGCCTGAATTAAGCCACGAACTGCCGAAGGTTGCTGCCGAACACATCGACTTGGTGTGAAAACTGTTGCCCGTGCCGTTGTGTACTTCTCTCCGTGCTGCACATGTGTTTGTAACTTGAAACCGAGTTTGAGGCGATATCTTTCTCCATCAGCGTTGATGGCAGCATGTTCGTCATGGTGTGCGAGGAGCTGTCCAGATTTGCTTGTATGGTGCTCGTAGTGCTTGTTGAAAGTGTGTCTTTAGCATCTCAGCAATTGTTTGCATGCCGCAACACATGGAACCCTGCCGTCATGAGCAGCTACTGCGTTATTTGGAGGATGGTCGTTTGAGAGTCTTCCGCTTCGCGACGATGAAAATGGTGGGTCCCATAGAAGTTTTCTTTTATGATGTCACGACTAAAGCGAGCTTGACTGGGTAGCGCTCTTGATCATGGGCACAGGATGTGAGGTATCTGTGCTCCAGTGAGGTTCGTGCATACGACGAGTCAATGGAGATGTTCACGGCGGCTCAGAGCGATCCGAACATGGGTGATCTCCACCTGGACAGGCGAACTTCGCTGCAGGCTTCCCAGCACTTGCTTCACCTTTGTCGGCTCCCAACGCAGGTTCGATTTTGGACGGCGGATTGCCGTGGAGAAAGAAATGCGCAAGTCCCCTGCGCAGATGTATCAGCAGGCCTATCCATCGTGAGTTGTTTTTTTGCATTGGTTTATGTTGTGCAGCGATTTTTCTTCACGTGTTCTCAGCGCTGGCGCATCATTGCCGCCAATTCTGCAAAGGCTCTGTTCGACGAGTCCTGTAACTTCTTGGTCTTCACTTCGCTTGCAGCACCCTGAGATGATTTTCTTGACGTTGGAGGTTGGAAGAGGTTGTGGATATTTGCAACCTTACTTTCTTGCACATGTTGAAACTGCACGGTAAAATGTAGACAAGTGTTTGTCTCGAGATCGGCGTCAAGATTGTCAACTTGCATACCAACAAGCTCGTGAAGATTCTTGGTGTGTCCCTGAGACAGTGCATGCTTTCGCTGGCACGAGCTCATCTGGCAGCATTCGCCTCTACTCACACAACGTCCTAGTTGAAGTCTTGCGAAGGAAAAGTCGAGCAGACCGAGAGATTCCTTGGCCTTGCCCTGTACCAGGGCAAAGCTCAGAAGAAGAAGGCCAGCTTGGGAGCTTACCGTCGTCGGGACATTGATTTGCATATTCCAGGCCTTTGCTACCTCTGAGGGGTCTTGCTTCGTACATCTTCGACCGTTCAGAGAGGCAGCTCTTGGAGAATCCGTCGTGGAAGGGGAGAATGACCAGAAGGACTCGTAGTCACAGAGCCTTCTGAGGCCCTTGGGCCCTTTCACTTGAGCTTTGGCCCGAGGAGTCGGCAGACCCGATCGCCTTGGTCACTGCATACAAGAAGAACAGGCCATGACCCCCCATGAATTTTCACCGTTGAAGGCTGTCGGGTGCCGTCGGCAATGTTGGACGATGCCAGGTTTTACCTGTTCAGTGCTCGCGAGCCTGCGGAAATGACCGCTGACTTGGGTCGAGATGTTTTCAACGAGAAGCCCAGCAAGGCAGTTCCGGCCGCCAAAGTGTATGAAAGTGTGTGTGTGTGTCACATCTCTTGCGAATGCTGGACTTGAGTGCTAGAACAGCCTGCTGGGTGCAGGAAGACGCAGCCGTGGCGGCGTCGATCAGGCCGGAAGGGTCGAGCATGGTCGAGCAGAATTGAAACTCAACCCTCTCCGGTCACATGGAACTTGGTTCATCCCCAAGGTTTCTCAGAGATCCCTGATAAGGGAGCATTCTCCTCAAACTAGACCGCTGACAGCAACCTTCCTGCTGGAGGACGGAGAACCCTCTTGGCAAGCAAGCGACTATCCACACCACGATGGGAGACATTGTAGTCAAACTCTTCTACCAGGTCGGCGACAGTAGCCTTCTTTTCAGCAGCAACTTGGGAGGGTGTTGCGACCGTCACCAGGAGTGTCCAAAGTCGGTTGAGAACTTCACGGTGCATTGCAAGAATGGTTACTATGTCGCGAGCCCAGCATGGTGGAAGTGTTCTTCTTGGATCTCCATTCTCACAAAGCTGGTGTGCGCAAGCAGAATCAAACAGACATGAAGATATTTCTGAAAGGACAACATCATCTTCCACCGGGTCATCCAGGAGAGGAGTCTCTCAGCGATTTCTGCATCGCATATTAAGATGGAGCAATTGCTCTGGCTTGCTTGGCAGGGCTTCATGATCCAGACGGGAGACCCACAGGGTGATGGCACTGGCGGTGAGAGCATCTGGGGAGGTGAATTTGAGGCGAGAAGCCGTCTGACCTGTGCAGTGTGCCCAATGGCCTTGCTGGTTCAGCATACTCGTAGGAAACGATCTGGTCGGTGGCTGCAGAGATGTGTTGCAGGAAGTTGAAATGAGACATGCGATGTCAATACGTGTGCTGCCCACGAAATTTTGTGATACGTGACATGACTGATGCCTTCTGTACAGCATCAGCTGGTGAGTGTAATTAGCTTACTTGTTGTCATGCTTGATTTTTTGCTGTGGACAGGACGAGTTCCATCGGAACCTGAAGCACGATCGTCCCTTCACCCTTTCCATGGCGAACGCAGGGTCTCACTGGCGAGCTTGATATATGTGTGTAGTGTTGAGTTGTAGCATGAGGAGCTCTGATGAGCGGACTGAAGCAGTCGTTGCCTCCACCATAGGGGTTCGCTCGCTGTCAGGCCAAATACGAATGGGTCTCAGTTCTTCGTGGGGTGCTCAGCCATTTAAGCTGTGGCCTTTTGTGTGATTTTTAGATTTTAATTTGGTAGACTACTCGTACTCGGATTTTCGAGCCTGACTGCTGCAGGTCACGACGGTGCCTTGTCCTTGGCTGGATGGCAAGCACACGGTCTTTGGACGCGTTCTGCAGGGCATGGACGTGGTCGTGGGCTCGAGCTTTCCTCTCTGCTTTGTTTGCTATCATTCTTGTGGGCTGCTCAATATCACTATTGTCAGAGCCATCCTGTTTTGCTACTCTGTAGCGGATAGTGCCTTGACGCTGCTGGATTTGCAGATGAGTTAGACCTGACCCGAGGTTCAAAACATCGAGAAAACCCAGACGAATTGCGACGACAGGCGGGAAGTGCAAGAACACACTTGCATGGTCTCAGAAGGTTCTTTGATTTTCGACCGTCGGTCTGCGGAGGCCGCTGGTCGACATCAAGATTATGACGATCAAGATCATCACCTAAAAATATAGCAAGATCATCAAGATAGGATTCTGTCCGTTTTCAAGATATGACATAACTTACAACATGGCCGATAGAGATACTTAGCTCAAATTTTCGATTATATATTATTCAAGCAAGTAGAATTAATATTATTTTTTTTCTAAATTTCTTCTCTTTATTTCTATTCTTCAATTTGAAATAAGATATTTAAATTTATTAAAAAATTTGAAAATCTTTTTATTAGATTTATAACTTTCTATATTTTCAATAAATTAGGAAGATCAAAAAATAGAAACAAAAAGACATATACTTTATATTCATATAAAAATATATAGGTATATTAATCTCTTTGAGTTATTTTATTCTGATTATGGTCTTTCTCTCTCTCGTGTTATCTATATATTTATTATTATTTGCCTATTATATAATATCTTCATAAAAATATTTAAATCATCTCTAGAAATATGATTCTTTTCGATTCTATTTCAATAATTTCTTGATTAAAAATAGATTAGAATTATAGAATATATTAAGGTCTATTTGATTGAAATTTTGGATATATTTAAGATTCATATTTTAAATTTGAAATACTTTATTACTACGAAATATAGAATTCTTTAGATATATATGGGAGTTTCCGAAAATAGGGGGTACTTTATTTTGGGATCTTTATAATAAGGATCCTATTATTTAGGGTATTATATTAGGGTCCCCTATTTCCGGAAACTCTTAGAAGAAATAATTTATAAAATATGGAATTCTTAATTATTCGAGATTTCTTCGAATATCATATTAATATAGAATTTAAAATTTGATTTCTTTTCTCATTGAATAATCGAAAGATTCAATATGATTTCTCTATTCTTATGATTAGATTTTTAATTATACGAAATATAGGAGTTTTAGATATATATTTCATAATTTATAAAATATGGAATTCTTAATTATTAGAGATTTCTTCGAATATCATATTAAT
>CAJNDV010035130.1:24629-43877 GCA_905221635.1 Symbiodinium sp. CCMP2456
ACCTTTTTTTTTTGGGGGGGGGGCCCCCCTATTAATCAGGTGCTCGGATTAAGATCACCAACATGACGCCAACAGGGCAAAAGGGATTTCAGGACCCTCGTTTCGGCACGCGCTCTCAAGGCACATCAAATTGCAGGTGGACGGGAAGAAACCGCTAACATCCGCTCCCCTCACAGCCCCGAACTCTCTCGCCTGAATCCAAAACCCTAAACACTGAAGCCGATAAGTTATGGAGGCCCTGTACGAAAACCTATAAGCCCTAAACCCTAGAACATGCCTCCTAAACCCTAAACCCTAAACCCTAAACCTATAAACCCTAAACCCTAGAACATGCGCCACACCAGGCACCTGCAAGCGACGAAGGTATGAAAGGTTGCTCGTAGCATCCTGCGGGCCAAGTCGTAGGTTCAGGGGCGAGCCAGGGTTTAGGGTTTAGGGTTCAGGGTTTAGGGTTTAGGAGTCCTTTAAGATTTGGCCTATACCTGAACCCTGTACAATACCTACCTTTCTCCGGATCCTTATTATGATTCCCAGCAGCCCTCAAGCTGTAGGTTCTTTGAGGTTTAGGCTATAGGACCTAGGGTTGAGGTTCAGCAGAAGGAGTCGTGCAGAAGCGACAGCTGGGCATATAGTTGCGCCCTCAGCACCACCCATAGGCCCCATAATAGTTCCTTTTTTGGGTTACCTTGTAGGGTTCTATATATGAACCCCAAAAAGGAACTACTTTAGGGCCTATGGGCAGTGACAAGGCTGAATTTTGCAAGGCAGCCTTGGCACGCCCCAGAAGCTGAACAGCTGGGGCAGCGACGAGGTCAGGTGTATCAGGGCCCTACTGCTGCTGCAGAGTGCGCACCCGACCAACAACCATACAACAGCAGTTTCTGGTTAGTATTAGCATATTTCACAAGTATCAAGGCAATATCAAAAGTTCTGAACACCGTAACGGCAATGATATTCATTACATTATAATACGAATATAGCAATAGTGCTTATAGTAATACAGTATGACAACATGGTCAGTCTGCTCAGCCAGTCCTGAATGGTCGCGAGAGCTTGGGCCAAGCGATCCTGCTCCACCTCGCCCGCAGACTAGGGTTTCGGATTTATGGTTTAGGGTTTAGGGTTTAGGGTTTATGGTTTAGGGTTTCGGGTTCATGATGTAGCGGGGTTTGGGGTGTTTAGGGTTTAGGGGCTTGGGGTTTAAGCCTAAATCGTTTGGGAGCGCTAACGGTAGATTGGGGTGTGCTGGCAGTATCCTAAGCCCCTCTACACCCAACAACCCGCATGTAACACTTCCGCGAACGCTTATAGGAACAGTTACAGAAACGGAACCGTGAAAGGCAACCGTAAAACCATAAACAATAAACCCTGAACTAAACGCCTAAAGCATTCATCGAGAAAACCCAGACCAGCAACCTATACCAACACAAATACAGAATAGCCAACAGTCTCTTTCGCCTCCATCGCCGCAAGGCGGCTTACCGCCATGAACCTCCTTTCGGAGGAAACCTAGGCTTTGGGCTTAGGGCTCCTTGGGTCCCTAGGATGGCTGCCATGATGGTCAAGGGTTTAGGGTTCCCTTGAAGGCTGCCTTGGGGCAAGGGCTACGAAAAAGGGCTTCCTGTACATGAGGGCTGAGGGCTCAGGGTCCAAGGGTCCCTTTAGGGTTTACGGTTTAGGGGCCCTGAGTCCTAAACCCTACACCCTAAACCCTAAACCCGAAACCCTAAACCCTAAACCCCAAAGCCCTAAACCCTAAACCCTAAACCCGAAACTCTAATCCCTAAACCCCAAAGCCCTAAACCCTGAACCCTGCACCCCTTAGGGTTCGGGGTTTAGCGCTTAGGTTTTAGAACTTCCAGGCTTCCGTGGCCAGGGCTACAGAAAGGGCCGCTTTGAGGATCTCGGGATGAGGGCCGAGGCTGAAAAGTCTGGGGCTCCACTCTAATACCTTTATAATGACTCTAAACAAATATATATATATATATATATATACATATATATATATATATAAATGTATATAGTACATATGTTGTATGCTATGTACTAGTTATATTTTATATGCATGCTATATTATATATACTATATATGTTGCATATCTTGTATACTACATATGATATATACTACATGTTGTTCTGTGTTATACTATTGTATATTGATTATGTGCAGGTTAAAGATACTATATGTTGTATAATACATGCTACATGTTGGGTTTAGGGTTTCGGGGTTTAGGGGTTATAAGGGCTTAGGGCTGTAGGATGTTTTGAGGGGTGTGGGTCTTCGGGCTTGGGGATGAGGGCTCTATCCCAACGACCTCCTAAAAGAGTCTAGAGAGGGTTTCGGAGTTAGCGTTCAGGGTTAAGGGTTTAGGGGATTAGGGCTTAGGGTTTAGGGTCTGGAGAGGATCCGGTATACCAGAGTTACACCCTAAACCCCTAAAGCCCTAAAACCCTAAACCCTAAACTAGATGGTACGTACCAGGGCTGCATCCATGTGGCCCAGAATCATATGGCCCACGCCAACTCCCAGTCAACCCGAGGTGTAGCTGTTGCTTTAGGGGTTTACTCATAGGCCCCAAAGTAGTTCCGTTTTGGGGGATTACCTTGTAGGAGTCTAAATTATGAACCCCACAAAGGAACTACTATGGGGCCTATGGGTAGCGGTTAGGGTTTAAGTGTTTAGGGGCTTGGGCAGCGTCTAGCATAGAAGACTTTTTGGGATTTCGAGCTTAGTATGGGTAAACAGATACCTGGCGCTGGGGCGAAAGACTGCTGCAGCCAAGGACTCGTAACAGCCGTGTTAGAGTTTAAGATTTGTGATGTCAGGTGCTTTCAATGGAGCTCTAATGTAAGCCCATGTCGTGTCAATATGCTCCGGTATCGATTCCCTACACCCTAAACCACCAAAGCTGGGAAGCCTGCATCCTACGACTGCGAGGCTCTGGCTGGAGCAGGTACCGGTCGCAGTGACGTGTATGAGTGAATCTGATTGTGATGCAAACAAAAAATCAATACCAACTTAAACAATAACACCTCTAGTGATTCCCAAAAAGTTGGAACATGGATTTAGGGTGGTTAGTGCTGGGATCCTCTATACTTTAGCTTAAGGGCATGGGGATATTGATGTTCCAACTTTCTGGATTCTACTTTATCCCATTTGCGACCACAGGTAAATGAGACTGCTGACGACACCGTTGTGCTATAGTAACTTAAACCTATGCCGTTGTCGCCGTGGTGCCGGAATGTGCCAGAAGCCGAACGGCAAATTGGCCGCAACTCAGCTTTAGAAGGCGGCCTACGCGAATTCGCGATCTGAGCCAAAGTGATGGCGGAGAAAAGCTCTACCTTAACCCACCAGAACCTACTTTTTTGTAGGGTCCCTATAAATCCCCTGTTAGGGTTTATAATAGGAACCTACAAAAAAGTGGGTTTTGGTAGGTTAAGGTATGCGGTGAAGGGTTTACGCTGTGGCCATCTGGAGAATAGAGAAAATCAGGGACCATTGTATGGATTCAATAACTGCTAGGGTCCACACGTAGCATATTAGGATCAACATATAGGGCTTCGGGGAATACTCTAGTACAGATCCCTGTGTTCAGGGAATGGATTTCGTAGTTCTTCAGGCTTTATGCAATCCGAAAAGGCATGATTCTGATTTCAACGTCATGATTTTAAACTGGGGAGTGGATTGTAGAGTGTGAACAGTAGAGCTTAGGGCCTAGGGTTTATGCTTTAGGAATGTTTAGGATTGGGGGTTTAGGGCAGGGTTTGGAGATACATTGCATACATATACTTATAAAAACCTGAGGAAGAGGCCGCGGATTCAGGGTGCAATGGTTTGGTCTTACGTTCTGCTTCGTAATGTGGGAGTTTCCGAAAATTAGGGGTACCTTATTTTGGGGCCCTTATAATAAGGATCCTGTTATCTATTTTCGGAAACCCCCATGTAGATCCCCGTTTACTAACATTCTTACTGCCTTGAATACAGGACTTTCATAGGGATATCAATTATGAGGCCCTCCAAGAAAACCCTATAAACCCTATACCCTAAGCCCCCGAAAGGGCGAGGAATGCTCCGTGTTTCAGGAAGATCTGGATACGGGTAGTTCTCTAAACTAGGGTCCCTTTTTGGGTCCCCAATATAGTACGGCACCCTTATAAAAAGAACCCCCTAAACCCTAAACCCTAAACCCTAAACCCTAAACCCTAAACCCTAAACCCAAAAGGGACCCTAATTTAGAGAACTACCCATACACACTGTGGCCCCCCAAGCGCCCAGGCTGAGCCCTCTTTGAGTTCATAGGGTTTGCTTTCGACTACTACGGTTTAGGGTTTAGGGTTTAGGGTTTAGGGTTTAGGGTTTAGGGTTTAGGGTTTAGGGTCCCTGTAGATTCCCTGTCAGGGTCGTTATAAGATAAGAGCCTATTACGAAACTTCGTCTCAGGTGGTGTTTAGGCTTTGTCATTCTTGGGCCCGACTTCCCAACTGTGATTGCCCGAGTCTGGGTTCGGGATGTAGAAGTTGCTCGGACCCTAAACCCTAAACCCTGAACCCTGAACCCTAAACCCTAAACCCTAAACCCTAAACCCTAAACCCTAAACCCTAAATGTGCTTTCTACAGTAAACGGGTGGAAGGTGGACTCGGTATCCCTCAGGAACCTACACCCTAGAGCCCTAAACCCCAAACCCTAAAACCCCGTGTCCGAAAAGTCGGTGCGTGAGAAAGCCTGAGTGCGAGTTGTCGTGGAGAACGTCGGTGAAGGAGCACTGGTCCTGGATGGAGGGTTGAGGGTGCAGGGCCTATAGGGTTTAGGTGTAGGGCAACCCTAAACCTAAACCGAAATGCACCTGCAGCGGACTGGACTTAAGGAGGGTTCAGGGTTTTGGGGTTCAGGGTTTGCGGTTTAGGGTTTAGGGTTCAGGGCTTAGGCTTTAGTAATGTAGGACTTAGGGTTCAGGTTTTAGGATTTAGGGCTCAGGGTTTTAGGGTTCAAGGCTTAGGGTGCAGGGTTTAGGGTTGCAGACTTGGGGGAGCAGGACATCGTGGGATTGAGAACCAATGCCTGGACCTTCAAACCCCGAAGGTCCTTGCAAACCCGAAAGCCCTGCTACAGAACTTGGCGCTGGGGGTTAGGGTTTAAGGGTTAAGGGTTTAGGGTTAAGGGTTTAAGAGTTTAGGGTGTAGGGTTTAGGGTTTGGGGTTTGGGGTTTGGGGTTAGGGTTTAGGGTTTAGGGTTTAGGGGGTTTTGGGTTTGGGGTTTGGGGCCTAGGGTTTAGAGGTTTAAGATTGTACATCGTATTACCAGTTAACCCTCAAATCTGAAACCTTGAAATAGGGCTTTGGGTTTCCTGAGCCGGTACTCTGCAAGAATGCAGAGAGCCGATGCCCCCAACAGTAAACCCTATATAACCCTATATACCCAAAACATCGAATCTAAACTCTAAAACCCTGAACTCATGTACATCATGAAGCTTGCACAGGTGCACCCCTCACACTCCACCCGAAGCCCCGGAACCATGAACGAGCCACCAACCAACTCAGTCCACCCGCCAAGAGAATCCAAAACGCATGGTTTAGGGTTTAGGGAACAAAAACGCTCTCCACACCAATACCTACATGGGGGTTTCTGAAAATAGGGGACCCTCATATAGTACCCTAAATAGTAGGATCCTTATTATAAGGACCCCAAGATAAGGTACCCTAATTGTCGGAAACTCCCACATGGTCACAAGAAGTTGAGTTTGGCCAGCAGATCCTCGCCGAGAAAACGGAGGAGCTGGTTGAAGAGATCCTAACGATGGCTCAGGGTCTCTCGAGGCGACAACGAGAGTTTCGGACCTTTTCACACTACGCCTTCGTCGAATTCGCTTCGCTTGTGATTGTTGTTACGGTCTTGATGGGTTTCTTGTTGCTATTGCCGCTATTCCTCTTGCAGCGTTGCGCGCATGCTTTATTCGGATAATTGTTCCTGGTTCTGGGTTCCTTCTTGCAAGACTGCCAATGGAGAAGTCGTGAGGGGCTGCGAACACAAAATGGGCATTCATAACCCAGAGGAGGAAAACTGATCTAGGACTTTGGGTGTGTGTCTGTCTGTGTCTGTGTGTCTGTGTGTGTGGGGGTTTGGGCTGCTATCCTCAGCCACTCTTCTTATACAGGGAAGGCCCGAAAATATAGACCCTGAACCTTAAACCTCACAGTGCTAAACCCACCTAACATAGACCTAAGCTGTAGAACCCCAACCCTGAAGCCCAAAACCTTCAAACCCTCAAGTCAATCCACACCTGGACCCTACAAAACCTACCTTTCTAGTGATCCTTGTTATAACTTCATTGCAAAAGCCCCTAGGACAGCTAGGTTATTGGGGGCTATAAGGTAAGCCCTAAGGTTTAAATCCAGGGTGCCGTCGAGAAGTTCTCCAAGGGCAGCAAGAAGCTTCGTTGCCGATGGTTCTCGTAGAAGCTGAGCATCGCCTTGCATGGGCTGAAAAGGGTTTAGGGTTTAGGGGTTTAGGGTTTAGGGGTTTAGGGTTTACGGGTTTAGGGGTTTGGGGTTTAGGGTTCAGGGTTTAGAGTTCGGGCTTGGGGGCTTGGGGGCTTGGGTTTAGTAAGGGTGCAGGGTCTCGGGCGTGTTAGCGGCCGAGGTTTCCGTAGGACTTCGTAAGAGTTTCAGGAGGTCTATGAAGCTATGCATAAGGCTTTGTAGGGGTTTGGGGCCTGGGGGCAGGGGCGGGTAAAGCCTGAAATAAATTGGCAGCTGTAGGTTCAGGGCTTACTCTCGAGCTTCCTGCTCTTGGGCGCTGGTTTTTGTGGGGAATTGCAGGCTTGGGGTTTAGGGGTTTTCAAAGGCATTGCGAACTAAAATGGGCCTTGGGGGTTGGGAAGGGTAGAGGCTCCAAGATCTCTTGATTGAGAGCTCTCAAAAGAAAGATCCTAGACTAAGTAGGTGATACTTGAGTCCCTGGGTCAAGAGCTGAGGGGGTCGAACCCTAAACCCTAAACCCTAAACCATAAATTCGAAGAAGAAAGCCCCTGCGCTTCCGAGCCTTCGTGGCCTCCGCAAGATTGGTCGGTGGGAAATAACCTTGGCTACTGCATAGCAAAGTTGGGCCCTGGATGGTATGCTGGTACTGATGATGACGACGACGACGATGATGATGATGACGACGATGAGGATGATGATGACGATGATGGCGATGGCCACACAAGTATGTCAAGGATGAAGCATGGTATTTAAGGCTCATGGTGATGATGATGATGATGATGATGATGATGATGATGATGAAAACGGGAAGGGGGAAGAAGAGGAGAAGGAGGAGGAGGAGGGATAGGGGAGGACAATCCTAAGCCGTGAAGACACCACAACACCAAAGGATCCGAGCTCTGACAACCCTAAACCCGAACCTCAGAGCCCTCAAGCTTAACTCCTAAACCACAAACGAAACAATGAAGCATAAACCCCGCGACCATCAAGCCCTTTCTCGCTCCGCACTGAAGTCCCAACAAAAAGCCTTGCTAGAAACCACCAAAGTGTGCTTATAGACTTGAACGGTTCAGAAGTTAGATGTTCCTATCAGTAAGGCTGCTGCTCTTGTAATGCCCCTGAATTTTCAAAAGCCTTATAGAACCCTTGAAAGAACCCGTACAGAGCACGGCCCACTATAGAATCCTTTTACAAACCCTGTTGGAACCTTTGAAAGAACCCATATAGAACCCACCATCGCCTGTTATGGAGCCCTTTAAAACACAAGTTGGAACTTGTATTACAGACGCTGACCCTAAACCCTAAACCGCAGAACCCTTAGAGGAACTCTTAAAAAGAGAGCCCGTATCGCTCCTTAGACCCAGACAGCACCCTTGTAGAACCCTCCAAGAGACCCCTCCCGGAGCCTTTGGGAGAACCCTTACAGCAGAACGGTAGATCTTCTAGGAATCCTTCCAGAATCCTCTCAACACCAGTACCGGAACCCTGTTGGAGCCCTGAGGGTAGAACCCTTTCTGATGTGTTCCCCTAAACCCTAAACCCAAAAACCCCAAGCCCAAAACCCTAAACCCTAAACCAAAAACCCCAAGCCCTGAACCCAAAACCCTAAAACCCAAACCCTAGACCAAAAACCAAAAGCCCTGAAGGTGTTGTGCTTTCGAGCCGGGCCACCGGTTGCCTCTGTCCGCGACTCGGCCTCCGCCTCAATGTCCTTACCTTAGACGACGGGTTCCAGGATTTCGGGATTTACGGGTTCAGGGTTAGGGTTTAGCGTTTAGGGTTTTAGGGTTTTAGGCTTCAAGGGTTTAGGGTTCAGGGTTTGAGGCGTTTAGGGCCAACGGGTGGAAGGTTTTCAGGCTTCGTGTTTACGGTTTGGGGGTGTGGGGCTTAAGCTCTATCCTGGGAAAGGTGGCTGGCTTTTCGACTTATCCCAACCTTTGCACAATTCAGTATTCCGCTATGGTTTCCTCAACAACCTACCAGAACCCACTAATTTGTAGGGTCGGACGGTTAAGAGCTCAGCTTCGGATTTTCGGATAAAGGCTTAAGGAAGCTTAAGCACATGGGGGAATAACTGTGTCTACTTTCTGTTTCTTCTTGGTGTGAGGGGGGGTGGGGGGCCGGGGGATGATGACGTTCTGTGTCTGAAGATGCACTGTGAGGCTCTTAGGCGGGAAGTAGTATACCTTAAGAACCCAAAACCCACTTTTTTGTAGGTTCTTATTATAAGCCCTAATATGGGATTTTTGGGGGACCCTACAAAAAAGGTTTTGGGTTCTTAAGGTATAGATTGCAAGTAACACTGGCGAACGTGCCGAAACTACCACGAATCTCTAATCTCAAGGATGTTGCTTAAGGGGAAATATACAAACTACATACCGAAACCAATGAACCTACTAGGTTATTGCGGAGGCTTGATCATTTTTGGGGCTTGGGGCTCAAGGATCAGGGTTCAGGGTTTGGGGTTTTCGGGTTTAGGATTTAGGCAAGGGGACCATTACTAAACCCTAAACCCTAAACCCTAAACCGATTAGCTTCTGCATGGGAAGCCCGGGAGGCGCTAAACAACACCAGAGCCGTGATGCGGTAGTTCAGCACGGCGAAAGAGCATGGAAACACCTCCGTCGCTTAACGTTAGGGTTTAGGGTTTAGGGTTTAGGGTTTAGGGTTTAGGGGCGAAAGAGCATGGAAACACCTCCGTCGCTTCAGGTTGCGCCCTAGACCCAAAAGCTCAGAAACAACCAGGCGCACAACCCGATCTACCAGGACCCCCCAATGGCCCTTTAACAGAGCCCATCTGGTCCTTAATAGTGGTTATTTGGGGGATAATAGAGGGTAGTTGGGGGGCCTAGGTACAGTGTTCACATGGGGTTAGGCCAGTGCTTTCAAGATTCGCTTTTGCCGGCTTGGAGGAAGTGCTGAAACCCGAAACCCTGCAAAGCGCAGCCATGGGGGTTTAGGGTTGCGGTCCACCCACCCAATGTTTGGGTTTAGGGTTTAGGGTTTAGGGTTTAGGGTTAGGGTTGGGCTTCGGGTAGTCTGCAGCTGCAGGTGCCCAACATATGTTTTGCGTTTTGGTCTCCACAAACGCATCCCTGCAGCCTGCAACAAACCGAAACTGGGCCCGAACGTGTATCTCTATAAACGTAAACATGCCAAAATGTGCCCCAAGACCCTGTTCCAAATGTTCAGGCCACGCCCACACATCTTACAGTTACAGCCTCTACATGTTCAACCCCACCTCTGTCGATCCTTTTGAACGGAAAACCTTAAAGGCCAAACTGGACCTCCATGAGCAACTCCAGATCGTGAAGCTGCTCAGACCACGCCCATCGGATCTCCTCTACGGCGGTTGCGTCGTGGAGGTTTAGGGTTTAGGTTTCGAAGTTTACAGGGCTGAGGGGTTTAGGGGTGGAGGAGGGTTCTACGGGGGCTCCACAGGGGTTCAGTTGATAAGGTTTACAAAAGTGGTTAACAAAGACTTCTGGGTAGAGGGTTTGGGGCTTAGGGCGTTTCTGGTGCGTCTCCTCTTCCTTCGTTCAGTGTGCGTTGACGTTTAAAGGTCCCTTGCAAACTTAGGTGCGGGACTTCGGGTCGAGGGGCCAGGATTTGTCTCTAACCGTGTCCGTTGTTTGGGTTATTCTGTGGTATTCTTCAGCTGTCAGAGGATTTACAAGGGTTTAGGGCTTAAGAGATGGACAAAAACACGGTGAGTTGCAGGTTTACAGTTTACCTCCTTGCAGAGTTACTGCAAATTTACGGCTTACAGAGCTTAGGCTTGCGGATGCTTCGGGTAAGCCTCGCGGGCTTAAGGTTTCAGGGTTATGTAACCCTAAACCCTAAAACTGTGCCGTAAACCCTAAACCCTAAACCCTAAAGGGTGTAGCGCCTGGGGCTTCAGGGTTGACACTGGCAAGTGCAGTCGTCAGCCATAACCTGCCAGGCGAAACCCTGCGAGTACATCGAGGACCAGCATCTTGACTGTGACTGTGATATCCCTATAAGTTATTGGGCTTCATTGTTTAGGAAAAGATATGGGGCTTTCCTAACCCAAGCCTTGCCTTGTTTGTGTGCTTTTTCGGTGCCCTATAAGTAGGTTTCGAAGTTTAGGGTTAAATCCCAGACTCACCTAGAATGCCGAATGCCTCGAATTTGAAAGGCTTGAAACTTCGGACTGCTGACAGCTGCATGAAAGAGGGTTCCTTGCAGGGGTGCATGCGGCGTTGCTTTAAACCCGATTACGACCCACAGACGAGGTGTCCTTGAAGCCCACTACGCGCGCATCATTTGGAGGGTTCATCTCCGCAAGGACACGGAGCTGGTAGGAGCAGAGAATTTCGGACCTGGGTACACACAAGTGCTGCTGATGCTACCGTCGCTCCCTGGAGACTATGAGAGCGAGGAAGGTGAGTCTGGTAGTGGTGATGGTGGTGGGATGACTGATGTGTATATACAGCATTGCACTGCTCGCGACGATGCCTAGGATTGCTTGCTCCCTCTGGCTCTGCCGTAGGGATTCGGGTTTGGATGAACATGAACACGACGATGCTGCTGCTGCAGCCACCGCTCGGAAACAACTGGGTTTCTTGGTGGCGGCTCCATGGTCTCAGGCATCGGAGACCGTCTAATCTTCAGGCGCTACCCCAAAGCTCCAAAGAGCGCTGAATGAACGCTTCCCAAATCCATAGGTCTTGAACCACCCTTAAACCCCTCCAAAGTTCGAGCCCGCGGCCAATTCAAGTCATCACTTTGCCGCCACGCCATGGAGTCCCCCCTGTCCCGGTACCTGGGTTTCGCACTCCATCACTTCGCAGCTTTCCAAATTGCCGCTATACGGATTGCGCAAGGTTTCACAACGGGTGTATGCTGTTTTCACTGCGTGTTTTGCACCGGCTACTAAGGCTTCTAGGAGTTGTTTACATGGACGCACAGTGTGTCAGACCCTAAACCTTGAACCCGTAAACTCTAGACCCTAAGCTTTAACTTCACGAAGTTCAAGGTTCAGTAGAAGTTTAGCTTCCGTACTCTCACTGTCGGCGAACCACTAGACCTCAAGCCCAACCCCAAACACTCAGCACCTTTCAGTTACAATGCGAACCTTTACGAGTAAGTCAAGGAGATTTTGAGTACCTCAACGCAGGGGGTCGTGGGCTCTCGGACCCAAAACCCAAAACCCTAATCCCTAATCCATAAACCCTAAACCCTAAACCGCTGGGATCATTACCCTAAACCCTAAACCCTAAACCGCTGGGATCATTTAGGGGCCTGAAGAATCAGAGAGGGTGCTACCGGTCTAGGGTTTAGGGTTTAGGGTTTTCCTCAATAGGAAGCCCGAAAGCATCGTAGTCCTAATTTTTCCGGCCCCTTTTTGTCCTAAACCCTAAACACCTAAACTCTCAGCCCAACCTGTAGCCGAAAAGACCTACCTTTTGTATTGTTTCTTGTGGTTTAAAGTTCCTTAAAAAAGAGGTCTTTTGGGCTACAGGTAAACCCTAAACTCCAAGCCCCAAGCCCACTTCGGCCAGGCTCCCTTTCTAAACCCTAAACCCTGAACTCTAAGCCCAAAACCCTAAGCTCCAAGCCCCAAGCCCGCTTCGGCCAGGCTCCTACCTTCCTAGACCGTAAACCCTGAAGCCTAAGCCCAAAACCCTAACCTCCAAGCCCCAAGCCCACTTCGGCCAGGCTCCTTTTTCGTAAACCCTAAACCCCAAAGACCTAAACTCGATGCCCAAAGCCCCAAACCCACTGCGCGGCCAGGTTGCTCCTCTAGAGCACCCGCCCTCTTCTTCGCCAGCTCGTAGAGCGTCCCCCACATGGCCCTGCTAAAGCGTAGGGTTTGAGGGCTTAGGGCTTAGGGCTTAGGGCTTAGGGTTCTTAGGGCGTGCAAGCATGTGCATATTTTCAACTAGGCCTACATAAACGACATACACATACATACATACATACATACATACATACATACATACATACATACATACATACATGCATACATACATACATACATACATACATACATACATACATACTTGCATACATACGTACATGCATGCATACATACATCCGTTGCCATGCATGCATGCAGATGCATGCATGCAACATACAACTTGCGTACATATACATACATGCATCCATATACATACATACACATACCTACACATGCATATACATACATACATACATACATACATACATACTTACATACATACATACATACATACATACATACGTACATATCTACGTGCATACGTACGTATAGGTACATGCGTGCATGCATGCATACGTACATACATACCCACGCACACATACACAGCCATCCATCCATCCATCCATCCATCCATCCATCCATCCATGCATGCATGCATGCATGCATGCTGGCTGGCATGCTTGCTTACTTACGCAAGCGCACACACACATACATACACACACACATACACACACACAAACATATATATATATATATATTATATATATATATATATATAAACACACGCTGTTGAAAACCATGTGGACATATAGGGATAGATGCTATGCCTGTATATTCAAATTTGTCTACATACTTACTTGTTGCTTTACGCACATCTATATCCCATGCAATCAATTGAGCACTAGCCTTGCAATGCAGTAGCACCAGACCAAGAGTCCTAATTCCAAAGACTGCAGGATAAGGTACCTTGTTTGAAGATGGGGCATACAACAAACTGATAAGGCGTGGAGTTGAGGGCTCCGGTGGACCTGAACAGGGCCCTATATTCGACTTTAGCATGCCCTACCCAGAGGCCCTAAAGTAGTTCCTTTTTGAGGTTACCATATAGGATTCTATATGTGAACCCCAATAAGGAACTACTTTAGGGCCTATGGGTAAACCCTAAACGCTTACACCCTATACCCTAAACCCTAAACCCCTAAACCCTAAACCCTAAACTCCTAAATCCTAAAGTCCCCGGGTGCCCTAGACCCTGCAGACAAGGGGCTGATTCTCGCCCATGATGGCAAATCCGGGCAGTGCATTCAACATCTCCTCGACAGCAGGGTTCTCACTAAACCCCTTTTGGGGCCCCTAGGGTTTAGGGTTTAGGGTTTAGGGTTTAGGGTTTTCTACGATGATGATTATCAGGAACCTCCAAAATAGAATTGGTAATGATTTAGGCCCCTACATTTATGTCTGGCGGGATCCGCAGCAACTGGGAGAAAGCCAAGACTTCCCAGGTCGACACAGAGAACAGTCAGCCCAAGATGCGACAGAAGGATCCTTGTCCAACGATCCCCGTAGTGAGTTCTTGTGGCGCCCTCTCTGGTCTAAACCCTAAACCCTAAACCCTAGACCCTAAACCCTTAACCCTAAGCCAAGCATTCAGGATGTGGCTGGCTAGGAAAGTGCGTAAATAAAGTTTGCGAAAGTTCTTAGGCAAGGCAAGGCAACTCCTGGTTCCGTGTCTCTGATTTTGGGTTGAGCGTTTAGGGCTCCTCGCTGTTGCAATATCCTTCTCTCTGTCTCTCTCAATCTCTCTCTCAGTCTCTCTCTCTCTCTCTCTCTCTGTCTCTCTCTCTCTCTCTCTCTCTCTGTCTGTCTCCATGTGTATATATAGATACATGCATGCTCTCTCTCTCTCTCTCTCTCCCCCTCCCGAACCCCTTCCCTATATGTACATAAACATCCACACGCCTATACGCCTATACAGACATGTATCAAAACTGGGCAAGTCGATCCATGCTTTATTATTCGGCTTTACACACATGCTGTTGAAAAGGGCGATGACGACCATATCATGAGGATGATGATGGTGATGTGATGATCACGACAAAGGCAATGAAAACCATCTTCATGACGATTTGCCTTTAGCAATGGAGCGAAACACACCGACCTTGTCCAAAAGCCCAACTTTCAGAACCTACCGCTCGGAAACCCCACAAAAACTTTTGCATGGGGCGGCCCAGTCGCTAGGACAGTGGTAGAGCCACTTCTGCCTGGGCTAACCTCCGTGCCGGGAATATTTTCAGGCGTCGTCTTCTCTTAACCCGAGCACAGTCCCTGTTTGCTTGCGACTTAAGGTTTGGGGGTGTCGGAGTTTTGGGTACAGAGCTGAGCAAACACACATGTCGCAGGAATGCGTGGGCATGAATAATGTTATTAGGGCTGGGGCTGGGGGTAAAATATGCCACAAAAAGAACGAATCTGCAAAGCAAAATGGCTAGCTGCTAGCTATTCAGGCCCACATAATGTGTAGTCTTCGTCTCTGACCGTGGCGAATCAAAAGCAATGCTACTCTGGTAGCTCTTGGGCCCCAAGCACCCTGGCATGAAACAGACTGACCTATGTAGTGACCATGGTGCGGTTATATCTACCTACAAAGGTCAGAGCTTACCTTCACAGCTCTCTGAGATCTCGAGAGGATGAAACACCATGATGTTATGCAAGTTCTCAGAGCCAAACAACGAAACTCGCTAATGGTGAAGGGTTTTAGGGGATTCAAAGAGTGTCTACAGAGCATGCTATGGGGGCCGTGACAAGTCTTACGAGGGTCTTGCAGTATATCGTACAAGAACCATGTATTCATAGAGTGACTGCGAGGGACCTCTTTTCACATGTATTTCAGACCCTTGTATGGGAGCCGTCCTGATATTTCGAGCGGCAGGAACGCCCCAAGCGCGAGCCAAATCAGAACAAGAAGAGTAGCTCTTGCTAAAAGCATGCCCTAAACCCTAAACCCTAAACCCTGAGTCTGAAACAATAGATCTCACGGCCTCTCAACTCTAAACCATACTAGTCATGGTTTCATGTGGACCTTGAGCCCGAAACCCCCTTGCCCTCCGGGATCCGAACTCGGGATTTCACAGCATCCCTGGAAGGGATCTCAAATGCAGTTCAGCAGCCACCCAAACAGCAGGCACGCAGCGGTCCTGGCACAGAACCCTTCTCCAAATCCCTGTAGCGCTTGGGGGGTTCACAGGGATTAGCCAGGTATGCACATCAATTTGGAAATCACTACGGCCGAGTCCAAAAAAGCACTGATACGACATGGTTAGTTGTCAAAATTATGGTCCCTTTTGGGGTACCCTAAGTAATAGGTGCCGTATTATAATAAGGACCCAAAAAGGGACCCTAATTTTGACAACCACCTACATGAAAAACACCCAAGAGTCGTCGAGACTTCGCCTGAAGCTCCGCACTGAGGTGGTTGGGCTCTAGAGCTTCGTGTGTCTGGGGGCTTGAAGTTATAAGACTTCACAGGATGCCTTAAGACTTCGGAACTTAAGTTACTGGCACCCTACACCCTAATCTCTCAACTGAAGTTATAAGGCTCTAGGGATTCCAGCATTAGTGTTTGCTAATTTATTTGGTTCGAGGCCATGACAAGCGCAGCCTTCACTCTGAAGTCGCCCGAATCCCTAAAACCTGTAGATATTCGAAGCTCGAAACACCAATGCCCGTGGGTTTAGAGATTGCTCAGTTTATTATCCTGGCTCTCCCTTAAGGGCTCTTCTTTAATGCCACATATCTGTGGAAAGAGGCGCCTCAAAACGAAACCAGAATCTAGCTCAATAGAGGCGTGTTTGATAGGATTTGTATATATGTCCATGAACCCATGAGTGCAACGCGAACGCAGCAAAATCCTGAACAAGGACCTGGACTACAACCTTCACAACCCTAAACTACAGCAGAACCTAATCTCAAACTAAGGCCTAAACTAGGACCTAGACCTCAAACCTCTAAACCCCTGAACCAGACACTCCTAAGCCTTAAACCTTAAAAGCCCCAAGGCCTAAACCCCAGACCTCTAAACCCCTAAACCAGAAACTCCTAAACCCAGAAACCCTAAAAGCCCCCAAGCCCTAAACCCCAGACCTCGAAACCCCTAAACCCGAAACTCCAAACCTTAAAACCCCTAAGCCCCTACCCCTAAACCCGAAACCTCTAAACCCCTAAACCCAAAACTCATAAACCTTAAGACCTTAAGAGCCCCAAGCCCTAAACCCCAAACCTCTAAACCCCTAAACCCGAAACTCCTAAACCCAGAAAGCCTAAAAGCCCCAAGCCCTAAACCTCAAAAAAACTACCCCTAAACCCTAAACCCTAAACCCCAAACCCTAAACCCTAACCCCAAAAAACTAGATTCCAAAACCCGGAGTAGGGGTCCGTAGTTCTTCCCAAACCCTAAACCCTAAACCCTAAACCCTAAACCCTAAACCCAAAACCCAAAACCCTAAACCCAAAACCCGGAGAGCCTCACAGGTCCATCGCGGGGGATTCGGCATCGCTTGGGCGAGTCGCAGCTCCTAGCCAGGACTTGGAAGGGTCGGGTCGGGGGGACTTCGTAACGGGTTTAGGGTTTAGGGTTTAGGCTTTAGGGTTTAGGAAGGGTCGGGGGACTTCATAACGGGTTAAAAAAAGGGGGCTTGCATAGGGTCTCTTTGAGGGTTTTGAGTTTAGGGGGACGTAGTATGTAGGTAGTAAGTAGAGTTACAGGTGCCCTCAAAGGGATCCTAGTTGGGGTAAGGTTTTGGGGCTGAGGGCTTCGGGTTCAGGGTTTAGGGAAAAGTGCTCTAGGCGCCTTAATGATGGGGTGAGGGGGGCATCCAGGGCGTTGGAGGAGGGCTTGAGGGGTATAAGCTCTTGGGTCGCAGCTTTCAGGGTTTCATGCTTTCGTCTGCGTGGCGGCGCGTCGGAGTTAAGGCTCCAGTGCTAGCGAAGAAGCCCTACGTAACTCCGGAGCCTTCTGCAAAAGCAGGAGGTCGTCATCCCAGGATTCTGCCAGCGCCATGCAGGCCGTGAGCAGCAAAGCCAATCGCCAGGGAATGCGCCTGTCAGCGAGGGTGAATCTTGTTTCAAGGGTTTAGAGTTCAGGGCTTTTGAGTTTGGGGCTCAGAAATCCTCGGTTTTTGTTTGGGGTAGGGGTGGGTCTCCTTTTGCCGATGTGTGCTGGCAGGGGCTCTTTTGGGGTGGCGGCGATGGAAGGATCCCTCCAGGGGCTTTGTAAGCCAAAGAGTCTTGTAGGTGTGTGGATACATATGTATGTATGTATGTATGTATGTATGTATGTATGTATGTATGTATGTATGTATGTATGTATGTATGTATGTACACACGGGCAAAACAGTGCTGCTACTACTAGTACTAGTACTACTACTACTACTACTACTACTACTACTACTACTACTGCTCCTATTACTACTACTACCACTACTACTACTACTACTACTACTACTACTACTACTCCTGCTGCTACTACTACTACTACTACTACTACTACCAACTACTCAGGCCCCCACCCCCCTACCCTTACCAGGCATCCGAAACGTCGTCTGATCCCCAGTCCGAATTCGCGTAATGAGCCCTAAGCCATAAACCCCAAACTTAAAGTTCTGGTTTAGGTTTTGGGTTTGTTTAAATGCAGTAGCACCCTTTTGGGGTTTAGGGTTTAGGGTTGAGGGTCTGGGTGTCGGGTCCAAGACTTCGATCAGCAACCTGCCTGTCATTTCAGCTCTCTGAACCTCGGCGTCAAAAAACTGAAACTCACCTCCGTGCACTTGAAGTCGGCCGTCTGAGTCCGAAATGAAATTAGAATAACATCCCCTTACAGTCCCTAGACCATTACACCACAGAAAGTTTAAAACCCCAAACTCCAAAAACAACAAAGAAATTTACGTAACATCCCCTTGTAGGGGCCACCTTCTTGGCCCAAGCTTGCAAGTCGGACTCTCCGTGTTCATTTGCCGCAAATGGTAAAAGCTACTCCTGAGCCCAGAAGACAACCTAACCATGAACCTACCTTAACCTACCAGAACCTACCTTTTTGTAGGGTCCCTCTAAATCCCATATTAGGGTTTATAATCAGAACCTGCAAAAAAGTGGGTTCTGGTAGGTTAAGGTATTTTTAGTTCGTTGATGTAAGGGCGTGGGAAGGTTTCCAGAGTAGTTTGTGTGCCGCTTTGGCCTCTGACTGCCGTAGTCTGGGCTGTGTTTATATAGGACCCTGGAAGAAAAACACAAACCCCAAACCCAAACCCAAACCCCCTAAACCNNCCCTAAACCCCTAAACCTTCCCTGTGTTCCCACCCCAGGCTGTCAAGAACCTTAAATCCTAAACCCTACAATGCTCGGAGACCTCATGTTGCTTCGCCAGCCAGGACGGGATGCCCAGTTCCATGCCGCGCGTCTACAAGATCATGTTAGTTTGAGTTTTAGAAGTTAAAAGGGTTTAAGGCTTTCGGCTTAGGACATCTGCCAAAAGATCTCAGAAAGAATTTCATTAAGAATATACCTACCGTACATCTTTAATCCAAAACCCGACAGTCGTCTAAAACCTCTTTGATAGTGGGACCCCTGAACCCTAGGCCCCAGACTGTTCGGTTCGGTAGATGGAAGCTGCAAGCCAACATCAAGACCAGGGTTTGTGTTTCACCTACAAAACGGGCCTTACGAAGTCGGACAGGGTTCCTTTGAAAGGTACTCTAATGGTTCCAGCAAGGGGCTATAGACTATAGGGGCCTGATAATTAGGATGGGAATCCTTTACTGGGTGCAAGAAGGGATCCCTGAAGGTTCTATAAGGGTACAGTACAAGGGGACTTTTAATCATTGTTGGAAAAGGGTCTTGGAGTAGTTCATGCTATTCTTAAAATTACAGGAACCCTATTCAGGAATAGTACTAGTAACAAACCAGGCTTCCATACTAGACGAAGGTTTTGGATGTAGGATTTCTGGTGGGTCGAGTTGTTTAGGGTTTGGGATGTCGGCCTTTCTGGTCAACCCCTAAACCCTAAACCCCTA
>CAJNDV010035130.1:65930-70930 GCA_905221635.1 Symbiodinium sp. CCMP2456
CCCCCCCCCCCCCCCCCCACGCCCCTCTTATAATTGTTAAAGCCCCTATCTTGTTCCTAGCACGACCTTCATTACCCTAAGAGAGAGCGTCGCAGAGTTCAATGCAAGGACTGGAAGCAACATGAGTGACACGAGCAAGGATGCCCCATGGCAATGATGTTAACCGTTCTCGTTTCTCCCGTTGCTGAGCGATTCTCTTCTTGGTCTAATAATGTAGGGCCCTTAATTTATTAGAATATGGGTTTTGGGTTCCTTATTATGATTATACCCCCAAAACCCTATTCTAATCATTAAGGCCCCTATACTAAACCTAAACCCTAAACCCTAAACTCTAAACCCTAAACCCTATACTAAACCTAAACGACTTCCTCTAAACCCTACCACCGCTTCTTGGTGTGGGCGCGCGGGCGGGGTCGACCTCGGGGCTCTCGAAAGGCCCAGTGTCTGCATCTTCTGTGTGACCGGTTTAGGGTTTAGGGTTTGGGGAGTGTGAGAGTGAAACCAAAACCAAACCGTAAACCCTTAACCCCTGCTAAACTGTTTAGAAACCCTCTATAAACCCTAAACCCCTATGAACTATGAACCCTTTTTAGCCCTTATAAACCCTAAACCCCCCAAAATCCCAAACCTAAAACATGGCGTTGCACATAGGTTCGGAGTTATGAGGCTCCCGCCAGCATTATGAAACATCCTGGACACGCTCAGCGCTAGAAATACAAGCTCATGGCTTCGGTTTGCGGTTTAGGGTTTTAGTGTTTTAGGGTTTAGGGTTTAGGGTTTCAACCTTAAGCCCCAGGCCCTAGACCCATGTAACATCAAAGCCCTAAATGCTAGAT
This sequence comes from Symbiodinium sp. CCMP2456, assembly GCA_905221635.1. Classification (NCBI taxonomy): domain Eukaryota; class Dinophyceae; order Suessiales; family Symbiodiniaceae; genus Symbiodinium; species Symbiodinium sp. CCMP2456. Next base: position 66,767 of record CAJNDV010035130.1, read on the forward strand.
TAAACCCTCATCCCTTCCAAAGCCTAAACCTAAACCCTGAAAGCCATCTGAACCCTCAACTTAGGGTTTAGGGTTTAGGGTTTAGGGTTTAGGGTTTGGGGCCCCAAATGTTCTGCGATTGGACCTCGATGGTATGGGCTGCATCCAGCTCTTTCCGAGTGGGCATTCGCATCATCCTCAGGGTTCGGAGTTTAGAGTTTAGGGTTTAGGGTTTAGGGTTCAGAGTTTAGAGTTTGGTTAAAGGAAACTAAGGGTATATAGGGTTTAGGGTTTAGGGCTTTAGGGGTTTAGGGTTTAGGGGTTTAGGGTTTAGGGCTTTATGAGTTTCGGGTTTAGGGGTTTCGGGGTTTAGGGGTTTAGGGGTTTAGGGTTTAGGGTTTAAGGAAACTACAGGTGGGGAGTTTAGGGTATATAGGGCCTCTATAAGGCTTCTACAAGGTATATAGACCTTCTATAAGGCTCCTATAACGGTAACTACCCACCTGAAAATGTCCTAGATTTGGGGTTTAGAGTAGAGTACACAGAGTAGTTGCTGCTTTTGGCAACAGAGGTATGAGCCATTGATATAGATCATTGGGCGTCGAGACACTGATTTCGGTGTGCAAGAGGCAAGGATGCAGCCATAATGCATGGGGCTTGGGTGTTTGCCTAGCACTGCGACGAGGCCAGAACAGCAAAGCTGCCAAACCCTAAACGCGAAAGCCCCCAAGCACTGCACCCACATCTCTGCAAACTATTCTCCAGAAGCTCCGCTAGGCCCCAAATAGAACTACCATTTTCAAGCACCCATTGCTCTTGTACCGAAGCAAAAATGAAACATGACTCGGCCCCTATATCTACACGTCAGCCCGGTTGCTGAACCCTAAGATTAAATGCTCAAAGCTCGCCTTTAGGCAGTTCTCTAAATTGGGAGTCCTTTTGGGGGGTCCCTTTGATAAGGGTGCCGTACTACTTTGGGCACCTAAAAAAAGGATCCTACTTCGGAGAACTGGTCATATCCTAGAGGGTGCTTGAAATCTGCGTGCCAAGCCCCCCACTTCGCATGCCAGTTGCCGAACCAGTTGCTGTCCAAAGCCTCGGGTGGAGGTAGTGCTTTGTTATCGTCTCTGGCTTCGGCTTAGGGCTTAGGGTTTAGGGTTTAGGGTTTAGGGTTTCGGGCTTCGGGCCTGGTAGTAATGAATAGCACATACTTTAGCTCTCACTCCAGACTGGATTGGCAGCGGTTTCGTGTAGTGTCATTGTGATCTTGCTTTTTTGGAAAAACCAAGGTCCTGCTTTAGGGGCTGATGAAAATTAGAGCTGCTTGGGCACGGAACCGGAACGTCACAGCTTTCGGTTTCGCAAATTCTGCATCCCCAACGGATCATCAGAACTTTGGGCTACCCTGCCTTTATAAAGCATTCATTCTCAACGCATTACCTGGTCCTCTCAATATGTAGAAGCTTGTTTGATCAAGGGCTGTAGGATCTCAGGCCTTTAAGGCCTTCAGGTTATTCAAGTAATGGGTTGCAAGGCTTTCGGTCTGGTGTTCATCATCTCTATAAGCTAGTATGCACACAGGTTTGGCCCCACAGTGCCCAAGACAGAAACGTGCAAAACCATGCAGAAGGCATGCACGCCTCGCTCGGACATCCCAACACACCAGTGCGAATACTGCATATTCGGTGCTTGCAGGGCAAGGAAAAGATTTTGGTTGATCCTCGGCCCTGACCCAGAAAACTAGACAAATTGCGTTTAGGTCACCTGCAGCAAAAACGATGCTGGGGAGCCAACGATAAGGACAACGGCGATGGCGCAATGCGCCTTGGATGGGAGCCCTGTGTGGAATTGCGGTTCCAGGTTTAGGGTCTCATTTGTTTTCAATGTTGAGCCCGTCCTTTCTGTGCATGGCTCAGCTCACTCAGCCTTGTTCAGGCCTGACGATTCGGGTTTGGGGCTCAGGGTTTAAGGCTGAGGCATTTTGGGTTTAGGGCTAGCTGAACTGCAGGTTGTCCGATATGGCGGGTTTCGGAACCCTAAACCCTAAACCCTAAACCCTGAACGTAATACCTCAACGCCCAGAACCCCCAAGATGGAGCAAAGCCCTAAACTCCTAAACCTCAAACTACACACCACCATATAAACCATGGTTCGATATGCCTCGGATGGGAGCCCTGTGTGGGATTGCGAGCCAAGGTTTTAGGTTTCATGTGTTTTCACTGCTGAATTCGTCTCCTTTGCGTGACTTGACTCCCTCAGGCTTTGCAAGCTTAGGGCTTAGGGTTTAGGGTTTAGGGCTAGGGTTGTGCATTGGCATGGGCTGTGGGCTTCGTGGGTCTGCCAAGGGTGCACCCAAACCCGACCGAAAGGGTGTACCGTGGGGCGTGCATTTGCGCGCATGGGCATGTTTTCGGGCTTCGGGTGTGTGTGTGTGTGTGTGTGTGTGTGTGTGTGTGTGTCCGTGCGTTCCTCTCTGATGGACAACATGTGCGCATTCAGATGTTTGAGTACGTAGCTTGCTTTTCCTTTGCGTTGATGGTCTATTGGAAAGGGCTGTTGTGTTGCAGATGCGGCGGCTAAACTGAATTATGGGCAGCTGCTGTGTATAAACACGGCCGCCGTTTATAAGCAGTGGTCTGAATAAGCAGCTGTCGCGCTGACAAGCGATGGTCGTTGCTTACAAACAATGGTCGTTGGCTACAAGGTGGTTGCCAGTGATGCGGCTTGCTTGGTGGAAACCCTAACCACCCTAAAGCACAACCTGTCTCGGACATTTTTTGAAACGACAGGCCGGTCGAAACACAATGCTGGGGTCAGCTGCACTACAAGAGTTATTTCCCACAAGGACCCTTCAGATACCAAAAACGATTCTGCGTACACGGTTATGTGCTGCAAACATGCTCTTAAGTATCATTTGAGCACCCGGAACCTCAAGGTTACATGAGCGAGAAAAACTAAACTCAATAAACCAATGCTTGGACCATGCGAATCATGCATATTCAACCCTCTGCTGTTCGTCTGATTTCGATGCCTGCATGACGTACCGTCAGTTGTCGTGCTGATTGCACACTTGCGTGCTTAGATACACAAGCCTGGTTGTTTATAACGTGATGCGGAAATGTGACCATGTCATGTTGCCGCCATCTTTTATCCGGTTCCAAAGACAACAATCATAGTACGGGACTACTTTCACGAACTGTGTTCCTGGCGGTGTGGAAACTGCGTAAGTATCACAAGGAAGCTTTGCGGACTCATAAGATTGCAGTCCGCTTCTCTACCCTGGCTCTTCCCAATCTTCCGAGCGTAGACAAAACCTTGCCAGGAATATCATCCCTAACCTACGAACTAACCAGCGTCCGTCATGACACTTGCCGAAGCTTTTGGTAATTTGAACTCATTCTCGTACGATGCATGACTCGGGATGATGCAAACGTTCAAGGGCTGGTGCCATAAGCTGCCACAATCGGAAACCATATGCAACTTCCTCTGCAAAGGTCGAGAGGCAAATGATCGTGTGCTTTGCAGTGTTCGGTGTGACAATACCGTTGCTATGCTCAGCTGCAGCATTGCGGAACACGAACCAAAGATTTTGCCTCCGCGCCAGACGGTTTTGATGACGGGGTGCAACGTGGTATCGTTTCCGGACACTCGTGCTAGGTGATTTTGTGTATGACGTGTACGAGAAGGCAGGTGATCGACACTGTTGCTTGGTAAACCTTGGCTTGCTTCAGGCCCGACACTCATGGCGAGGCACACCATGGAACATCTTGACCCAGAGCGATTTAAAATTTAGTTGGAGAACCAAGGGTCTTGCGAATAGGTTCTGATCGGGGCTATACGGTGTCCTCATGAAGCTGAATCGATCAGTAGTGGCACCTGCTAAAAATCAGACATGTGGTCTGCCGAAAGGACAATAATCATCATGACTGTAAAAGAACTGCCAACAAGTACCCTGATGCGTGAAACCGAGTCGACGACCCCATCTGCGACCCCAAACCCACACCCTAGAAGACGGAACAAATGTTTCCTGTGGCTCCTTTCTACAAGTATACTGTATGCTGACATATGCCCGAACGCGTGGTTCTCATAATTAAAGACCCGTATTCTAAACTCTAAAGGTTAAAAAATGCTACACCAACCGATGCCGGACGGAACCACCAGATCGAACCGCGAAGATATTATTTT
>CAJNDV010035130.1:73430-77358 GCA_905221635.1 Symbiodinium sp. CCMP2456
CCCTAAGGCGCTTGAGACAGACCTCAATACATATTTAGGGCCTCCTGGGTTTAGGGTTTAGGTTTCGGGTTTAGGGTGTAGGTTTAGGGTTTAGGGTTTAGGGTTTAGGGTTTAGGGTTTAGGGTTTAGGGTTTAGGGTTTAGGGTTAAACTCCCCCCCTCCAAGAACTGGGGCCCCGGCCAGTCGGGATGTCGGCGAAGGTCCGAGGCCGTCTGCCAGGAGGTGGTAATGCGATATCGGCCCTCCGATCCGTTGACCTCACGGGTCTTTTGCGGCTTCTATGAAGAGATTCAGGGTTTAGGGCTTAGGGTTTGAGGGTTTAGGGTTTGGGGTTTAGGGTTTTAGGGGGTTCTAGCTGGGGCTCTATGAAGTCTCTCTGGTGCTATGAGAGGTCCTGTATGAATATAGGGGTGCTGCACGTATGAGGGGCTCTTCAAAAGTGGCTCTGTGACAAGTCGTTAGTCTTGAGATTGACGAGAGATTTAGAGTTCCGATACTCGAGCCTTAATCTACGGGGATTTATTCGTTTCTTTGACCCTGAAGCTCTGAAACACATAGCGCCACGGTTTAGGGTTTAGGGTTTAGGGTTTAGGGTTTAGGGTTTAGGGTTTAGGGTTGGGCTTGACCTTCCAAGCCCTGATCCCCCAACCCAAAAAAACTCAAGGCAACCGGAGCTCTGAATCGTAACCCCCCAGCTGCCATAAACCCAAAACCATTCTAGGGTTTAGGGTTTAGGGTTTACGGTTTAAGGTTAGATCCGAAACCCTACAGAGCCCTGAACCTTAAACCCTTTCGAAGCCTTAACCGCGCTCCAACCCTGAACTAGCAACCCTCAACTCCTGAAGCTTTCAGCCATAGAAAGAGACTCTAAGGTTCTCAGAGTTTAGGGGTTTGGGGTTTAGGGTTGAGGGGTTTGGGGGTTTGGGGGTTTGGGGGTTTAGGGTTTAGGGTTTGGGGTTAAGGGGTTTAGGGGTTGGGGCTTCGGGTTTAGGGCCCTGAACTCTCTGAAAGCCTGAAGGCATCAGACTTATAATCGCTAAACCCGAGTTAGTTTCTAACTTGAACCCAACCCTAAACTCAAAAATCCGAAACCCTAAGCCCTAAGCCGCAATGCCGCCCCTTTATAGAAACCCGCGAGGCCCACATGAACAAAAATCTGCATCTCGGCAGAGCGGTGCGCTGAGAGTCTGGCCCAGAGAACTTCGCAGTAGCCCAGCTCCTACGTTCTGATCTGTTTAGACTCTGACTCGTTTATTGCTGTTGTTCTTACTTTGTTCAGGCAGAATGGGGTGGTCCGGTTTGGGCTTGGGGCTTCTGGGCTTTGCGATTTTACGGTCAGGGCTGTTGGGAACAGGCAAACAGGGCTAGAGCCCTAAATCCTAAACCGTAATAAACCCTCAGCCCTCCCTAAACCCTAAACCCAAAGCCCTAAACCCTCAGACCAAAGCCCTAAACCCTAAACCCTCAGCCCTAAGCCCTAAACCCTAAACCCTCAGCCCTAAGCCCTAAGCCCTAAACCCTCAGCCCTAAGCCCGAAACCCTAAGACTCAAAGAGGGGGTGTCTTCCAATAGCTTGCGGCAGGCTTAGATTCTCCGTCGGAACTCTGGGCTGCGCAGCTCACAGGGCCTAAGCTTTGGGGTTTTGTGATGCTTCATATAGGGCGGTTTAGGGTTTAGGGTTTAGGGGCCTTAATAATTAGAGAAAGGTTAGATCATACTATAACTATAACAAAGGGCGCAAGGTGCAGCGCTTAGGATTTAGGGCTGAGCCCTTGAGATTTAGGACGTAAGCTGCAAATTGAAGGGATTTCAGCTTCAGGATGGTTTAAAGCTTAGGGCTTCAACGGTACCTTGAACTACCATAACCTACCTTTTTGTAGGCCCTCCCTAAACCCTAAACCCTACACCCCGAACACAGAATTCATAAGGACCTACAGACAAGTAGGTTCTGGTAGTTGAAGGTAGAGCTAAGCGAGTCCAAGGTTTAGGGGGCTCTAAGCTCAGCGAGCTTCGGAGTTCCGGAAGAGTCTTTTAGGGTTTTGGGGTTAAGGGTTTAGGGTTTAGGGTTCAGGGTGTAGGGTGTAGGGTTCAGGGTTTAGGGTGTAGGGTTTAGGGTTTAGCGTTTTGGGGTTTAGGGTTTAGGGGGTTAGGGAGTGGCCAGGGAGTTTGAAAGGCAAGGTAGGGGACGCTGCCCAAAAAGGCTCAAGCGTCATTTTTGCGGTACAGAGTTTCGGTGATAAACATCACCAAAACTGACACAGAAACATACATTCAAGAAATCTCCGATATACCGACCCCCTCAACCCTAAACCCTAAACCCTGATCTATCCCGTAAACAAACCTAGACGGGTTCCCCCCTTCAGGAGTCCTGGCAATCGTCACAGTTCGTGACCGTTCCGACCTGGCGTTGAGCAAAAAAGAGTCTAGAGCCTAGAGTTTGTGGGTCGAGGAACATCTACGGTTAAGGGGCTTAGGGTCTGGAGTTTAGGGTTCGTGTTGGAAGGTCCAGGGTTCGGAGACTGTTTGAGCGTAGGGTGCGAATCATCTATACACTCTACCCATAGGCCCCATAGTAGTTCTTTTTGGGGTTACCTCATAGGGTTCTAGAGCCCCCAAAAAGGAACTACTTGAGGGCCTATGGATACACTCTAGGCCGCTTATCAAAGGGACTATTGGCTTTCCTCCCTTCTTGGTTGCGATTGTAGGGTTTAGGGTTTAGGGTTTAGGGAGACCATGCCGGGGACACAACTGCAGCCACACCACAGGGACTACAGGGGGGGGCAGGGAGGGACCGTATGATAGGGGGAGGGAACCTAGCAATGCTGCACAGTGTAGGACCAATCTTTTCTACTTGCAGAATGCCTTAATCCTCTCAAGACTTATTACACAAAGTCCACCATCGGTGCTTCGCCCCACACCACCCGCTGCTAACCTACCACCACCACCACCACCACCACCACCACCACCGCAACATAGCTGGGGATGGCCATGCTGCATCCTGATGCCGCATTTTGTTTGGCGTCGTCCTTCTTCATATCGTACATCCAGTCCTGGTTTCGGCATTGGGGGATTTTGTCGGAGCCGTTGGGCTGATCTGTGCAAGACTCAGTGTAAGGGTTGAAGATCAGTACATTGGACACACCTGCAGTCTCCATGTTGTCCAAGACAAGCCAAGTTACCAGTCATTATACTTACAACCCCCCTAAACCCTAAACCCTAAACCCCTAAACCCTAAACCCTAAACCCTAAACCCTAAACCGCGTGGACTCTCAAACCCCCAAAACCCTAAGTTGGCTCCAGTTCTCAAAGGCAGGAGGCCTCTTTGCTGCAAGGTCGGCTTTCGGATTGTTGGAGGTACCCATAGGCCCCATAGTAGTTCCTTTTTGGGGTTACCTTATAGGATTCTATATGGGGGTTTCCGCAAATAGGGGACCCTAACATAGTACCCTAAATAATAGGATCCTTATTATTATTGAAAGATCTTCCCGGCCTTCTCGGCCGATTCCAGAATGTACACTTCTTGAAGTTAGCAGCGAAGTCCACAAAAAGGGTTCACAGAGGGCCATGCGCACCACTCCTACCTTTTTCACCACTCACTCACAAAACAACATCTGTCAGGTCAACCTTGGGCCTACCTTCACATGCTCTACGGCATGCTACAGGTTTAGACCTGGTTGGACTGCTGAGGCACTTACAGGCCTACATGACATGTTGCGAACTGCATCACGTCCTTGATGAAAATGGAGTCGGAGGCAGAGTACATTTAACACTCCTCCTTGGAGCAAGCGCCAGTGCCGCTCCACAAAACATTTGGAAAAACTGGGCTCTGCCGCCGAAACAGAACCCCGAAACGACGAACGAACGGCCAGGACTCGTGCACACGGGTTGGACTAAACCCCAATGGTCTTAGAGGTAACCTCCCCGCTGC
>CAJNDV010035130.1:102954-115021 GCA_905221635.1 Symbiodinium sp. CCMP2456
ACCCTAAACCCTTGATCCTAAACCCTAAACCCTAAACCCTAAACCCTTAACCCTAAACCCTAAACCCCAAACCTTAAACCCTAAACCCTAAACCCCAAACCCCAAACCCCAAACCCTTGATTCAAAGATCGCTTCTCTCATATCCCAGCGGCTTTGGTCTTCTCGGGCCGGCCGCAGAGACGCCCAGGGTAATTCCCTGGAGAAGCCGGGGTGGGGTTTAGGGTTTAGGGTTTAGGGTATAAGGTTTCGGGTTTAGGGTTTAGGGTTTAGGGTTTAGGGTGGACTCTCAGATTTTCCGAAGGGGTTCCTTCTTTAAAGGGCTCCTTAAAGGGATTCTATAAGGGCTACTATAAGGGTTTAGGGTGTAGGGGCCTTAACAATCAGAATAGGGTTTTGGGGTATATTTTTTTATTATAATTTTTACAAGCAGCCACCAGAATAGTACAGGCAATTATTAAGGCCCCGATACTAGGGTTTCAGGGTTTTGGGTGAGGGCTTAAGGCTTTGAGTTTAGGCTCTACGGCCTTCGGTTTAGGGAGTAAGTGGGATTGAGGGTGAGGGCTTCCGGAGTCTTGGGTACGAGAAGATGGGATGTTTGTCTCACTGGAGCTGGGAAGAGACACCGTACAACCCTACCCCAATACAGCCCCAGTGCCTGAAACCCAGCCTCTAATCACGAAAACACTCAAGCTCTCATCCAACCAAAAACCTGTAAGTTTGAAACCTCACCCCTCAAGACCGTGAAGCCGAAAACAGTCAGCCAATTCGGGTGAGAAGCCGGGTGTTTTCCTGAACACCAGTGGTGAGGACCCACCAACGCCGTTGCCTCAGCCACGCAGCGGCCAGGAAAAAGGCGTCCTGCACTGCACGGAATGAAGTCGACCCGTGACTGCTTGAGCTTGTCTTTTTCGATGGTGATGTATAATGTAGGGGCCTTCATAAGTAGAATAGGGTTTTGGGGGTGCCTTATCATAATAATGGTATGATTAACCTCCAAACCTTATTCTATCTTTTAAGGCCCTTGTGGTCTCTATTTGTCTGCTGCCTAGGGCTCCAGGGTCAGCTTCGAAGATGCCCTTCAAAAGGTATTTGTTGGGCCTGATCCGGGGTTAGCGTTAGCATGGTGTACTGACAGTTGCGTAATCACATCGATCATCTCAGGCCCCTTCAGGATCAAGGGTTTACAGGGAACTCTAGGCGATTAGGCTTAGGGCTTATAGGGTTTAGGGTGGCGAGCAGGTACATAACAAGTGGCTCAAAGGAATTAAGTTCCCAGGCGATAAGGCCCGAAACCTGAATGAGTCGAGCTCTGGCACTACGAATCGCATGAAGCAACAGGTCCTCGCAGGTACCAATCAGCCGTGACGACGAACTGAAGAGAGGGAAAACGCGGTAGGATTAGGGTTTCTATACGCTTAGCGTCTTCCGTAAACAGCCCCCGCACAGTAGAAGTGGCAACAAGGAAGCATGTTATCCAGCAACATGTAAGTAAAAAGAGGGTGGTGGTCGTGGTGGTGATAAGCAGCAGCAGCAGCAGCAGCAGCAGCAGCAGCAGCAGCAGCAGCGGCAGCAGCAGGAGGAGCAGAAGGAGGGGGAGTAGTAGTAGTAGTAGTAGTCGTCGTCGTCGTCGTCGTCGTCGTCGTCGTCGCGGTAGCAGTAGCAGGTTTAGTCGTCGTCGTCGTAGTAGCAGTCGTGGCTGCAGAGTGTCTTTCGGTTTGGGAGCTGGAGGCAGTTTTGGGAGCGGACGTACTCTTCAGGGCTTGGGGTCGAAACTTTCAAGGGTTTATGGAACGCCGCCTCCATGTGCATTCTTCTCCTCATCTAAAACGAAACTCCGGTTGTCAGCTCGGACGGCTCATCGGTGTATGGAATATTCCCTACGCAGGACCCAAACACCTGTGAAGCCCAGAGTGACCAAACTCTTAGGGGCTGAGTACCCTAGCCCCAAAATAAGAAGGTAAACCTTTTGAATTTTTGTAGGATTAAAAGAGCCCCAAAAGGTTAAAGGTTACCTACTCAGCGAGGCGGAAGCATCTTGAGCCCTACACTAGACCTTGCACCCTCACTACACTACATCCGACATCCTGACCCTCCGAACCTGCAAACCCCAACCTCCTATAGCCCGAAACCCCCCAAACCGGTAAGCTCCAACGAAAAGCCCCCCCGGAGCCTCCAAAGGCCAGCCCAAGGCCCTAAAACGAATCTCAGGGGGTTTGGGGGTTTAGGGTTTAGGGTTTAGGGGGCCCAAGGCCCTAAAACTAATCTTAGGGCTTAGGGTTTGGGGCTTAACGGCTTAACCCTATAGGCCCTAAACTAAACCCAACGCAACAGCACCTTGTCTCGCGAACCACTACGCAGCTGCTCAAGGAGGGAATCCATTCCCGAAGACGGCAGCGCCTTGGCTGGAAAGTTGGGGTTTAGGTTACTGAAGATTGTTGGTGGAGGGCGCGCTCCAAGGCTTTTTGATTTCGGGCTTCGGGGTTTAGGTTTAGGGTTTAAAGGGACAGCCATGACAACCAATACCCAGGACAAACATAACCGATACTCCCTAATCTGGGCCTGGGGTTGAAGAGTTTTTTGAAGAGTTTAGGGTATTTTGGGGAACCCAGGTGTGTTGGGTTAAGTGAAAATCCAAGGCATTTAACGGTTTTTGGCGGTGCCCAGATGTGTTGGAGTGTTGGATGCGAAGCTTCATCCACGAAATCTGTCCAGACGTGCAGCAGTGTTTAGCTTCGAAGCCCGCCGAAAGCAGACAGTCTCGAGCGGCAGCAGCCAGACACCACAGTGAGCACACATCAGAAGCCAGCTGTTGCTTCTCTGAACCATCCTCCAATCTTGCCGACTACGGCTTACGACCTATTTGCAGAGGTTGCGGTTTCAGCAGGTTTCCTAAGATGACGACAGATGTCGATGCAATCTCTGAAGAGGGCAGCGCTGACACGGACATTCAGGGGCACGACGACTCCGGGATCCGTCCGACTCGTATGACGAGAGTGATGCTTCTACGGCTTTTGAAGATTCGAAGTGCGTTGCAAGCAGCAAGACCTCAAACGATGAGCTGCCTGACATGCCCGAGGGACTTACTGCACCTACGCAGGAAAATTAATGCATGAATCGGTTCTGAAGGTTGCCAGAAACAAAGAATACGAATGCACAAGGGCATGAAACCAAACATTGGGGGTCACGAAGAAGAAAATGGATGTATTCGACACCAGGCACCCATGGTACAATCATCTGTGCACATGGGTGTAAACCCTAGTTGTGTCCGGGCGTAAGTGAGTAAATGAATGTGCTTCTGGGATAGGAATTCGGGCCGCCGAAAATACAACCATCTGCGCAAATGATTGTATTTGGTAAAGAGGCAAGCGCCATGAATGTATTTTGGGAAGGTAAAACCCAAGATCCAAAAACACACCCATCATGCAAACATAGTCGCCACCAGGGCATGACCAATACATCCATTTGCGCAAATGGCTGTATTCTGGAGAGAGGCGACAACCCGCGAATCACCCATACCTGGAGGAGATATAAATACAGCCATCTGTGCAAATGGCTGTATTTCTGGGATAGGAATGCCGGAGCCGAGAAATACAGCCATCTGCGCAAATGGCTGTATTCTGTAGAGAGGCGACAACTCGTGAATCACCCATACCTGGAGGAGAAATAAATACAGCCATCTGCGCAGATGGCTGTATTTCTGGGATAGGAATTCCGGAGCCGAGAAATACAGCCATCTGCGCAAATGGCTGTATTCTGTAGAGAGGCAACACCCTGTGATGTATTTCTGGGATAGGAATCACAGCATCTCAAAATACATCACCCATAGCTGGAAGAGAGATAAATACAGCCATCTGCGCAGATGGCTGTATTTCTGGGATAGGAATTCCGGAGCCGAAAAATACAGCCATCTGCGCAAATGGCTGTATTCTGGAGAGACGCAACAACCCGTGATGTATTTCTTGAAACAGAATCGCAACATCTCAAAATACATCACCCAAACCTGGAAGAGAGACAAATACAGCCATCTGCGCAAATGGCTGTATTTCTGGGATAGCAATGCCAAAGACGAACAATACATCATTTTGCACATACGGCTGTACTTCTCATACCCGCATCGAAGAAGTGAGTTATATAATAACCATAGCTAGAGTCAGACCTTGTGCACAATAGTGTGTCGGAGAAACATTCTTAAATACACAAATACAGCCATCTGCGCAGATGGTGTATTTTCCTGACATCGATCCAAGACAGCCAAAATTCGTTCATATTACTCCTGGGCACAGAATCTGGGGGGTCCTCTGAATGAATCTATGTCACACATCTAGGCCCCCGAAGAATGTGCAAACATTCATCTCCTGAAACCTTACTAGAACTGCCATATATGTTTATCTGTGTATCCGATGCACAGTCAAGAAGAGGTAACCATTTGTATTTGCCTCTTCAAACCTCAAGCAGGAGAGACGGAAACACGTCAAAACAACATCATACACATGCTGTACAGCAGCTATTACTTACCTTTATCTACTTTTTGTAAAGTAAGGTCCAGAACTGGAAGTCGGTTCCCATCCTCAGACAAGCTCCCCAACTGCCAAGTGTCTTTTCATAATGTCAGCTTCGTGCACTGAGTTGTTTCGTGCATGCAGTTTTGTAATCACATTGCTGGGCCATCCAAGGGTCATGGCCTAGATGCATATGATGCAAATATACGGACATACTGATGTTTCCTGCCGGCGCTTGTGCATGCTGAGCTCATGGGTTGAAGTGCACTCGATCGTCGAACCGAGCAGGACCAGGTTGGCGTTCAACGAAGTCTGTCTCTTCGCCCTAAACCCCTAAAGCCCTACACCGCAAACCTTATTGCTTACACCCTGAAATCCTACACCCGAAGTCCTGAAGCTGCATGAGGCCTTTCTCTTCGCAAGCTTTGGGAGCCTGCCTCCCCTCCCAACGACCTCAGTATCCTTTAAACCTGGAAGCCGTTGAAACCCAAACATCCAAGCTTTAAGGCCTTAAGAGAATGACAGAACGGAGTATTGGTTATGATTGTCCGGAATATCGGTTTCAACGACCATCCCTTTTTAGGGTTTAGGGTTTAGGGCTTTAGGCTGTGAGGCTTTCACGGGCCCAACAGACCACTTGAAGGTCAGAGGACCCACTCGACCCCAACTTGGGATCCTTCTCTTTAGGTGCCGCCTCGGGGCCCACAGTTTTTAAATCCAACTTGTGCTGCGTCTAGATACGACCGGGGCTGCTTCGGACTGTCTGTCCACCGGAACCCCCTTTACCCCAAAACCCTGAACCCTAAACCCTAAAAACTGAACCCTAAACCCCTTTGCTTGCTCAGACCGCAGTCTGCGACAGAAAGCTCTGCTGAATTGTGACTTCTCCTCCTAGCTGATCATCCTGAGGGGGGTTCAGTGTTTGATAAGGTATAGGAGTTTCGGGTTTAGTGCCTGATAAGGTTTAGGAGTTTAGGGCGTAGGGTGCAGTGTTTGATAGGGTTTAGGAGTTTAGGGTTAAGTGAGTTTGGTGGTTAAGGAGAAAACTGTGCAGAACGTCCGTTCGCTTTATTCCCCACCATCAGTGTGGGGTTGTTAGAGTTCAAGTCAGCTATTACTCCTCGCCCTCTGAGACTACCTCTTGGAGTGCCCAACCCCACAGACTACCGTGAGACTCTTCGGAGTGCCCAACCCCACAAACCACTGTGAGACTGCCTGAAGTGCCCAACCCCACAGACCACCGTGAGACTCCCTGAAGTGCCCAACCCCACAGACCACCGTGAGACTTCCTGAAGCGCCCAACCCCACAGACTACCGTGAGAGTCCCTGGAGTGCCCAACCTCACAGACTAGCGTGAGACTCCCTTATAGGCCTGGAAAATGCATTATCTGTAGGGTGGGGATGTTCGAAGTAAAATAGTTCTTACATGCTCTGCCGGGTTGCAGACTGTCGAAGTCCAGCAGAGCGCCTTCTTCCAGATGCAGGACGGACATCGCCGGCCGTCCGTGCAAGGGAGCACATAGGGACGAGCTTCTTAAGATCTGGGGCTTAGGGTTCGGGGCTTAGGGTTTAGGGCTTGAGGCTCAGGGTGTGCAAAACTTTGCGGCAAGGACTTGGAGTTCCAGCATCTCGGCAGAATGACAGGTCTAGGAACTCCCCTCCATGTCAGGCTGCAGTAAAGATGCGGAAGATGCCTAATGTAGGGGCCTTAATAAGTAGAATAGGGTTTTGGGGCCCCATTATACCATGACTATAATAAGGAACCCCCAAAACAGTAGTAAGTTGAGCTTGCGGCCCCTCGGCCCATGTAAGTTTGGGGATCTGAACCTCAAAGCAACACATTCCAAGCCTCAAGCTGCACTCTATGGGCTCAAAATCTTCAGCTATTTCTGGCGTCTACTATATACAAGTAGTAGAGCTAGTTTCAATAGAGGCTCCAACGATGCTAAAGCTCCTACTTCTTCAGACTTCTAGGGATCTATGTGGCCTGAAGCAGCCACCCCTCAGATCTTTGAGCCCACGCAAACGGCTGCCGCACGGATGCATCGCATTCCCAGAACACCATCTCCGAAAAACTTGAAGATCTAAGGTTTAGGGTCATGGTCAGGGTTTAGGGTTTAGGGTCTAGGGTCTAGGCAGGGTTTAGGGCTCGGGTTTACTTGGGTTTTAAACCCTACGTCGCTAAGTCCAGAAGTCCTAAATGCGACGGCTTGCCCGTCCCTTGCCCAGGCCTGACGAACGGCAGCTGACTTCGTCTTGTTCTGGAAAGTGAAGAACATCAGCGTAAGGGCCCTGAGACAGCAGGGTTCAGGGTTTAGGTTGAAAGCACCGGGAGGCAAGCCACGGGCGGATGAACACCGAGGCAGTCAGCTAAGGGGCCTCATTAAAACACAAACGCTGAACCTACACCCTGAACCTTAAACTCTATGTTGCTCTACGGCCTGAGAAAGCTGAAGCCTTGCCAGCAGTGCTGGGAAATGTTCTTGCCTAGCTTACGGTCAGGCTTTTGACTGCTGGGCTTAGGCCTGAAGTTCAGTCGCTTCGTAACTTACGCTTCAGGGTTTCGGCTCGTATGTTTTTCTCGCACTGCTCTCGCAAAGTTGCAGGAACGATGCTGGTTCCACAGGCTGGCAGTCGAACAAAAACAGAGGACCAATATCCTGAAAGAGGCTTCGGTTAAGAGTTTAGGGTTTAGGGTTTAGGGTTTGGCTTAGTATTTAGGGCTTCGGTAAGGTTGTGGGCTTGGAGGCCGAGGGCGCGGGGCTTTCCACTCTTACGATGGGCGCCTGCGTAGAGAAAGAACGGCTTGGGATCTCTATCCGTTCGAGGGGCCTTAATAGTTAGAACAGGGTTTTGGGGTTTCTTCTACATTACTTATAATAGGGAACCCTAAGGAACAATATTGGGTAATGAGTCGTTATTTTAGGCTTTTGCAGTATCGGTCTCTCTGGTTCCTCTGAACCCTAAACCCCTACACCCTGAACCCCTAAATCTGGGAAACCCTTAACCAAGCGAGCCCGAATCACTCAAAGTCCCTCCCCTAAACCCTAAACCCTAAACCGCTCTGAGTAGGCCGGCCAGTACAGCGACCCGGCGGGAAGAATGCCTCGGTCCAGCATCTGCTTAGGGGTTTGGGCATCCTTGCGGTTGTGGTTTAGGGTTTAGGTGCTCAGGGCTTTCGGGGTTTAGGGTTTAAGGATTTAGGCGTTTTGGGTTTAGGGTTTAGGGGTTTGGGGTTTAGGGTTTAAGGGTTTAGGAGTTTAGGGCTCAGGGTTTAGGGTTTAGGCGGTGAAGGGCTTAGGGGCTGGCTCAAACTCCGGGCCCCAAAGCCGGTTTACGGAGCCCTCTCAGCCATCAAAAAAACATATCAAAAACCCCCAAAAAGCAGAAACTCTCACGCAAGAACAAATTCATGCTTGCACACACACACACACAAAAGAAGGAAAAATAACAACATAACAGGCAACCCAAACACCAAAAACCAAACCCTAAAACCCCTAAACCAGGCATAAAACGTTACTTTAGACTGCCCAGAAGCTGGCGGTGGAGTCGAAGCCCACGATGATGCGGCGAAATCCCTCGGCAAGGCCGCCATACTCCAGGAGGCCCTCGAACCTGGCGTTCAGGTCTAGGGATTTAGGGTATAGAGGTTTCAGAGGTTTTGGGGGTTTAGGTTCAGGGTTTAGGGATGTAGGGCACAAAAGCTTCAAAGGTTTGGGGGGTTTAGGTTCAGGGTTTAGGGATTTAGGGTAGAGAGGCTTCAGAAGTTTTGGGGGTTTAGGGTTTAGGCTTCGGGGTCTCTTCGGGGTGCTGGAAGTCCATAGTTGTGGGGCCTGAAGAACTCCTGTAGCTTTAAGACCTTAAGGGGTTCCCTAAACCCTAAACCCTAAACCCTAAACCCTAAACCCTAAACCTCGTTCATTGTAGGGGTTCTGAGTTTTATCGAAATGACTTCGTATTGGGCTGTCAGGGTCCTTCACAGTGGAGCTGGGGCCGCTTCTTACAGTGTCCTTAGTAGTTCGAGTATTGTGGGTTTGGGACAGATTAAGCCTCAGGGTTTGGGGCGCCGAACTAGCGGCATCCGGTTTAGAGCTTGGGGTCAATAGGGTTTAGGGTTTAGGGTTTAGGGCTTGGGGTCAAGGATGTTGGTTCCATGCAAAGGCGCACGCGCGGTGCTACACGTATACATTCTCGGGGGTGTAGCGCCCGTCAATTGACCACACGCTCGGCTTCTCCCCACCCCCTCCCCCCCATTATGTATCAAGGGAGTGACACATGAGGCATCTGATCGTAAGGACATGGATAAACACTTATCATTAATGCGAATATGCGCGTACACATACGTACTTGCACGCATATGAACACTGCTATAGTCTATCTTTACATGCCTCCAAACCCGGCACGACCTGAACGTTCAGCCCTGAGCCGGCATAAACGAAGCCCTGAATCCCTAAACCCGAAAATCTTAAGATACAAAACGGCGAAGCGAAGACACGCTAAGCCCTACACCCCAAACTTAACCCAAAACCTTGAACAAGGCTTCAAGCGAGCAAGTCCTGCAGAGGTGGCAAGTACCTGCGAAGGATTCGCAATGACGGAAAGCATCACATGTTCAATCTAGAGGCCTCAGTAATTAGAGCAGGTTTATGGACTTGTATAGGTAAGCAGAGGGCTAAGGGATATCATCCCGGTAAACTATAGACGGACAAGGAGACGTGGTGACAAATTATGGCTCCATCGGACAGGTAGAGGAAGCTGGGCTGCTGCTAAGGAACTTCTATTGAGTTAGTGTAGAAAGGAACCCTTTTATTGAAAATACATCCCATCATGGTAACTTGCGTTAAGTTCCTTAGCAGCAACCCAGGAAAGGGTTTGTGCACAGGGATTGGGATGCCACCTTGAAGGTTCGAGCCGGTAGCGCTCTGCCGTCGCGGTTTGGGCTTAAATAAGTCGATGAGGTACCCTAAACCCTAGAATCCCTAAACCCTAAACCCTGAAACCGCTGAAGGCTTTGGGATGTATCCACCTGACGATTAAAGCCCTAAAAACTCGACTCTGAACCACAAGCCTTCGGCGATTGACTCCCTAAACCCCAAGGCCCGAAATCCCCTAGCCTATGCCCCTAAACCGTAAACCCTTAACCCGAAATCCCCTAACCCCTGAACCCTGAATTCATAAGTACCGCAAGTCTTGTCGGGATTTTGCTAACTGGCGCTCCGTCAGTTCGGCTTCGTCCCACCAGTAGTAGTAGTAGTAGTCACCCATTGTAGTCCTGAATGCCTAGCCTTTGGGGCTCAGTGTTAGGATGGCTTAGGGCTGCTTTTAAGGTTTAGGGTTGCGGGTAATGCTGTAGCAAACCTCAAAGCCTGATTGGAAATCCTGAAAGCCCTACAAGACCTAGACAAGTGAAAAGTGCATCTTTACAAGATCCCTAATGCTGCAATACGACGAACAGCGCGTCTAAAACAAGGTTGCTGATCTCGACGAAGCATCCCCACACGACTATGATTGCAAGTCAGTGACCACAGTCGTGATCACAGAAAGCCTCACTCTGTAAACTCTTCAGAAGACCCCGGGATTGCTACTGCGAGGCCGCCAACTTACATGAAAGACAACATAGCAAATCGCAACCGAAAGCTCTAGGAACGTTTGATGCTAACTCTCCCCAACAGACCCCAAGCCCTAGCAAAGCCCTCTGGGAAACCTATCCACGGACAACCACCGACTGGAGGGGTCGCATGAAGAAGCCAGGACCGAGGATCCACTCCACTGACATCGTCGTGCCTAGGGTACCCAACCTCAGTTCGGGTTTAGGGTTAGGGGTTTAGGGTTTAGGGTTCGCGGGTCTTTTGCAAAGGGGGGCGAAAGATGAGCGTCTTGCAAGGGCAGCGATAGCTAGGGAGATGATGGGCGCTATGGGCGCAAAACGGATTCTTGTAAAATGAGATGTGAAGTATTTGTTGATTTAGAGGATTTAGGGTTTAGGGCTTTTGTTGATTTTGAGGATTTAGGTACATGGTTTGTCTGCAACCCCAAACCCTACAAAGTAGTAGGCTATGACCCCTTCAGTTTCGGGTATAACCTTTGCAACAACAGGTCTGGGTTGGGGATTCGATGTGCTGGGAAACCCTAAACCCCAAACCTTCCGCAGAGACCACATGCGTCTCACAGCGTTGGGAGATGTTAAGGTTCGGTTTAGGGGGGTTAGGCTTTGAGGCCTAGGGTTTGGGGTTTATGGGCCAGTGTGGGTTCGGTGTAGAGAGCGGGTGCCCGAAGCAAAAAGATAAGCACGCGGGGAGAAGTGCAGCAACCCACCCTGCCGGATTGTTTGAACCTAAACCCTAAACCCTAACCCTACAAGCCTGAACCCCTATGCCCCCAAAACGCTAAACTCAAAGCCCCGCAACATCCCTGCTGCGCAGCCTTTTTTTCAACAGGCGGCCTCTCGTCAAGCGCACAACTGCGTGCTGCAGGGACAGGCCTATGGAAAAATGCACAGGCAGCAAGGAGTCTCAGGACGTATGGGCCCTACACGGTTTAGGGTTTAGGGTTTAGGCCTACATGTAGATCTGTCCTGAATGTAGACCTATAAGTTGAAAGGAACCTGGGCTGGCGAAGAAATGTAATACGAATTCAGAACGAAGGATACTCAGGGTGTAGAGATGTGGACGGTTTACGGTCACCACCAAATTCTGCGCATGCATAGTATCACGCCCTAATTCGCTTGGGGGAAACCCCGTTAGTATCCTTACACCAAAACTGACAAGTGCCCCGAACCCTAAACCCTAAACACCTAAACCCTAAATAACCCTAAACACCTAAACCCTAAACCCTAAACACCTAAACCCTACACCCGAATAGTCCGTTCTTTCTGGAGACCTGGGAAAGGCTAAGCCTGACGTACGATCCATGGGATAAATCTTGGAATCCCTGAATCCTGGAAGATCAGGTTAGGGTGTAGGGCTTAGGGTTTAGGGCATAATGTTTAGGGTGTAGGGTGTAGGGTTTAGGGTGTAGGGTGTAGGGTTTAGGGTTTAGTATAAACTTTAAACACCTCGCACCCTAAGCCCCAACCCTTACACAAATCCTGAAAGCTGAATCCGCATATGATCAAAGACTTTTTCCTGAGCGATGCCGGCATCATTCAGCGACTTACCTGAAGACAGGGGAGCAGTCAGGGCTTCACGGCTTGGTACTGCTTACAATTAAGATCTCCTTTTTGGGATGTTGCCCATCATGCAGCAAGGAACCTCAGACCCCTGAACCCAAGTTCAGCCCAGCATGCGACCTAAACGGCTTTCCCGAAACCACCACCACCACCACCACCACCACCACCACCACCACCACCGCAACGCAACCGCAACCACAACATCAACCACAACATCAATAGTAGCAACAACCCCCCTAACACGAATACCCTTCGCTCTTCCACTTCAAAAAAGAATCCTAAACCCTAAACCCTAAATCCTAAATCCTAAACCCTAAACCCTAAACCCTAAACACCCTAAACCCTAAACCCCTGAACCCTAAACCCTAACTCAAAAGGGGCACATGAGCCCAGAGCGCCT
>CAJNDV010035132.1:0-22933 GCA_905221635.1 Symbiodinium sp. CCMP2456
GGGCTTTAGGGGCTTAGGCTTTAGGGATGTAGGGCTTTAGGGTCTTACGGGTTTAGGGGTGTAGGGTTTGGTAGTTCAGGGGTTGCTTCCGGACATCAAAGCCCTGACCAGCGAAGTCCTGTAGGCTTCGGAAGATCCAGACCCTTTTCCAAGGGTTTAGGGTTTAGGGTTTAGGGTTTAGGGTTCAGGGTTTAGGGTTTAGGGTTCAGGGTTTAGGGTTTAGGGTTTAGGGGTTTAGGGTTTGGGGTTTTGGGTTGAGGGTCATACGGAAATCGGCCTGCAAATTGCCACCATGATGCGGGTATTCTTTACGTAAAATGACGTCGCGAGTAATCCGATTTCTGAAAGGGGCAAGCACGGTCAGGGACTTCACATAGCCTACTTAACTACTCCGCGCTTTGCCCCTAAACAGCTGTGCCCGAGAAGCTTATGTATAGATACCGCATTCGCTTCTACCATGCCGCTGTCAATTTCAATCACTAAATCACAGCCTCATATTTAACCCTAAGCCTTGAACCCTAAACCTTTAACCTTAAAGCCTAAGCCCCATGTAAATTTAACCCTGAACCCTATAAACCTCGCGCAAGCACCTGCGCCTCTCCTCAGGAGAGTCATGGCAGGACCGGGAAAGGCCTACCCAAAGGGCTCCAAGTATCTACTGAGCACAAAGTGTAGGGGCTTTAACAATTAGAGTAGGGTTGTTGGTTGTTGGGGGTTACTTTTAAGGGTTCCTTAAAGGGTTCTATAAGCGCTACTGAAAGGGTTTAGAGTGTAGGGGCCTTAGTAACTAGAATAGGGTTTTCGGATACATTATAGTGTGGGTAGAATGCCCTAACCCCTCAGGTACCTACTACATAGGGCCCTAGGGGCTCTAGTACCCCATATAGTCGGTACCTGGGGGGCGAGGAATGAAGAACCTTAATCTGGATTGTTTATCTTTTTTGCGTCGCCAACGCGAAGGACATCGCAGAGTCCACGCCCTTGGCAGCTGAACAACATACTAGGCTCGTTTGGTTAAGGGTCATATGCTTAGAGGATCGTGGGACTTAGTAAGTAGGGTTATAACTAAAGTAACTATCTATACTTATATGTGCTTATAACCCCAACTAAGGGACTTATAACCTTAGTTACTAAGTCCCATGATCCTCCGCGCATACTCAACAACATGCTATGCTAGGTTGGCCCCTCAAAGCCTCTGAACATATTCGTAAGTAAGATCCTCTTAAGCCCAATAAGGGAAAATACAAAATGTCCCAAAGGCCTACCTAGTATGATACAACCTTAGCTGACTAGCCTTCACCCTTAGCCCTCAGCCCCACAACTTATGCCGCAGACCCGAACGCCCGGAGCCATAAACCCTAAACCCTCCCTGGACCCTAAACAACCTACTTTTTTAAGAACCTATATAAGGAAATCATAACAAAGAACCCTAAAGAGCTAGGTTCTTTGGGGTCCAGGTCAATCTTAAAACTTAAAACCTGAACCCTAAACCCTAAAGCCTAAACCCTAAACCCCTAAACCCCTAAACCCTAAACACCCCAGTACCTAACTCTCCGGTACTTTGGACCCCTGCGGGCTTGGATGCATTCGGCCGAGTAGGAGCCCAAGAGAGCACTCCTCCGACCCAAAAGGAGCGGGTTTAGGGTTTAGGGTTTAGGGCTTTATAGTAGATACTTAGGCCTTAAAGGGGTCCCTATGTAGGTACTTTAAGGCCGAAGTATCTACTATAAAGGTACATGGAGCCTTAGGGTGCGTGGTGGTTTGTAACTTAGGGTTTAGAATTTAGGGTTCAGGGGTTTAGGGTTTGGGGGATTTATTTCTTTGTATGGTTTGTTTGCGGTCTATGCTATGGCTATAGTGTCGATGCTGTCGGTTGAGGTCTTCAGTTTTCCGGCTCTCTCAGAGCTGCCCCTTTGCCAGGGAACCGCCACGCGCAGGCGAATTCAGCTAAAGGCACAGCGGCCTTTGAAAACTGTGGCCACTGTTAACCCCAGACTCGATACCCTAAACCCTAAACCCCAAACCCTAGACCCTAAACACGTAAATTTGAAAGTCGCCCCTGAACAGTAAACCCAGCATCTTCAGGCGTCATGGCAATAGAATCCTTATAAGAACCACCCTGCCGGGGGAGGGCACTGAGCAGGTAGAGGCCTGCTTTCATCATAATGTAAAGGCCTGTTTAGGCTTGGGGTTTAGGGTCTCCTGATTCATGAAGACAGGCCTTAATATTCGGATCCTGGATAGTATCCTGATTATGAAAGGGCGGTTTATAAGTCAAAGGGTCACATCCCCCTCAGTTGGTTTGGTGCTACTGGTTGGCTGTTGTTGAGCTCCCTAAACATGGCCTTTATACCATTGCAGAGCCAGTAAAGCTCCAGTCGAAACCAAAATCGCAATCAGAGTGGGATGTAGTGGTTTAGGTTCAATTTTGAAGGCTCTACGATGAGAAACAACAAAATAAGCTGGAGTAGGTTCAGGAGCCACAAGCCACTCTTCCTTCTTCAGGAGATGTTGCAGAGCAGCACGCTCTGCGCGGCAAACCAAACAGCAGGCAGGGCTTTCTCCGGAACTGACATGTTTCCTGGATTCTTGCAACAAGTTACGAATTATAGGTTTAGGGTTTAGGGTTCATAGCGAACAAACCAACTTCAACACAAAAGGACTCAATGGAACTATTGAGAAAACCACAGCATTCGTTCCGAAGATACGAGGTGGAGTTGCTTGAGGCTTTTACCCTAAACCCTGCACGACATCCGAAACCAAAACCCTGCACCCTAGACTCCAAACCCTAAGAGAGGGGCCTTAATAATTAGAACAAGCTTGGGGCCCTTTATACTAGAATTGTAATAAGGAACCACTAAAATAGTATTGGCGGTTATTTATGCCCCTATATTACACACCCAAGGATTATCAGGGCTGGATTGGAGCTAATGCCTGGCTTCCACCTAAAGGGCACCACAACTAGCTTAGGGTTTAGGGTTTTATAGGCCTTGCGAAACAGTTTACATATTCGCGCTTGGGAGAACCACGGGCTGCGGCAGCTTAGGGTTTAGGGTTTAGGGTTTAGGCCTTAACAAGAACCCGCTGAACATGTGCGCGGAAAGGCAACATGTATTCCTGCCATCGTGAAGTAGTCAATCATAACTTGGGTCTCTGTGATCAACGGTAGTATTCAAGAGATATGGGTCTTTGGCCTTTCCCTAAGGGTCCAAGTACCCCATAATCATATGTTCTTCTGAATACTAACCTACAAAACTACTATCCGTAACCCAAGTACATGATTATCAGGTCCTTTGGACCCTTCGTGTTTGGTCCCTGTCACAAAAGACTCGGAGAACCCCAACTGACCGGAAGCAGCACATGCAAAGGCTTGAAAAAAGCCCGAGACGCAGATAAAGGCTCCAGGTTCAGGGAGTACACTAACCCAGAGGGTCCATATATACTACCATTATGGAATTGGGTCCCAAAAGACCGTTCATATTAGGGTTTTGGGGGCCTAATTCCATAATGGTAGTATATATGGACCCTTAGGGTAACTGAAGGCGCAACATTCAACAGTCATGCTGCGCGATACGCTGTATTTCGGCAAGCCGACCAGAAGTTTATTTCGGTTTCGAGAGTTGGCGGTACAGCCCGCAATGCAATGGCCTTATTTGAGTAGGGTTTAGGGATTAGGGTTTAGGGTTTAGGGTTTAGGGAATGCAATGGCCTTATTTGAGCAGGGTATATTTACACTTCTCCGAAAGATTGGATACGGGTTGGCCTGTCGGGGTTCGGTGTATTTTTCTACTATACAAGTGACTATTAGCTTTTTATTGGAACTTTACATGGCATGATTTTACTGTAGAAAATTTCATACGTGTATGTATATATATATACCCCTTCCACGACGGTGTTCCTGTCTCCTCCTCTGTTGGCTTTGTTTGAATCTACCTAAAATCGCAAAAGCCAACCTGTTTTTTGACTTACAACTCACTATATAATGTAAGATCATAATAACGAACCCTGAACACGCGGGATGAGGTAGGCTCCGATCATCGCTATACCCGCAGCAGTTGCTTCCAACACCACTCTGGGTTTCCCCGAACCGTGACCCTCCGCCACGTCTGACGGGTTCCGCAAGCAACTGGGACTGGCCTGCCTGCTCGAGAAGTTGCAGCAATGCGTCGTACATAAACCTCAAGGAAACCTAAACCCCAAACCCTCTAAGCTCCTGAAGCCTAAACCCTGAACCCTAAACCCAAACCCCTAAACCTTAAGCGGCCCTAAACTAAAGGCCCCTACTTGGAGGTTCATGGTAGTTATACGTGGGGTTATAAGTAGGGTAACTATAATTATAATCCATCTTAGGGGACCCATAACCCTACGTATAACCACCCCTGAACCTCCAAGTACACCCTACAGGCTGACCCCGATTCTGGGGGTTTTCAGTTCCTGGGCCAGACTTGTCCTACAGATGAGGATATAAACCCTGCATTACAAACCCTAAAACCTAAACGCTAACCCTTCATAAGGAATATACCAAAGCTTCCCAGAGCTTAGGGTCCTTGAGGTAACTCAGGATGTATATCATAAGGAATATACCATCACTCCCCATAGTTTAGGGTCCTTAAGGTAACTCCTGATGTATATCATCAATATATAGCCCTAGCGTCTGAACCCAGGGCTGGAGAGAGGTGGCTCCTGCAGCTGAAGAACATAGCACCCTAAACCCTGACATTTGGGGTTTTGGGGTTTAGGGTTGAGGGTTGAGGGTTTAAACCTCGAAACCCAAAGTTCTAAACCCGCTGAAACCTCCGAAATTGCCTAACAACCCTAAATTACCCTGAAGCCCTATACTTGAGCATAAGGAGCTTAACAAAGCGACGCTCCAAAAGTCGTCCGTCAATGTACCTTAGACTCCAGACTAAACTATCGCCCTAGACCTCCAGGTACCTACTATATATTGCCTCAGGGGCTCTAGCACCCTATATAGTAGGTACCTGGCAGGGGCGGGTTAGGGCGATATAAGTACTTCGACGCCCAAGTATATGCTGAATTAGGTGGAGACTCAGCTTCTAGCCCCTTCGTTGTTTCCTTCATCCCTTATCATACGATCCGAAGCATACTTGGAGGTTCATGGGTAGTTATAAGTCGTTTAATAAGTAGGGGGGACTTATAACCCTACTTATAACTACTCATGAACCTGCAAGTAACAGAACATGATCCAAGAAAAGGTGCTCCAGTTTAGGGTCCAGGCCCAGGTACTGTGAGGTCTGGCGTTGATGTTCACACTGTGTTCTCGTATCTCACGCATATAGACGTTTACAGAGTCAGGCAGGCAAAACCGTCCGGTACATGGATAACTGGACAAACGATGTATCACAAATAGCCATGTAATGCAGGGGCCTTCATAATTAGAATAGGGTTTTGGGCTACATTCTACTATAATTATAATACGGACCCCCCCCCAAAAAAAAATAATATATATATATATATATAGTTAAGTATTAAGGCCCCTATATTACCCGGACCCCCAGCCATGGTTGTCAAAAAGGTGCACGCGTTGCGAATTCGGCTAAATGGCAGCAGCATACCCTGAGCAATCCACGCCCCGCGACTGCTGCACCAAGTGTCCCAGGCCTTAATAATTAGGATAGGGTTTTGGGCGCCTTTGTAGGATTGGTTCCACCTCTGT
Source organism: Symbiodinium sp. CCMP2456 (assembly GCA_905221635.1). Lineage (NCBI taxonomy): Eukaryota > Dinophyceae > Suessiales > Symbiodiniaceae > Symbiodinium > Symbiodinium sp. CCMP2456. Next base: position 5,678 of record CAJNDV010035132.1, read on the forward strand.
CTACCCTAAACTTTGAAGCCTAAACCCTATAGATCCCTTTTACAGGAACCCCACTTATAACCTTTCAACTACTGATAAACCTCCAAGTACCGTGACACAGCGAAGTGCAGCTTCGATGTAAGGCTTCCGAACACAGAAAAAGCCCGAGAGTTACGGGACTGCAGGGTGTACGATTCATTGGTTTCGTTTCTTTTCGAGGGGGGATTAGGATTTGGGTTTCAGGGTTTAGGATATAGGTGTTTAGGGTTCAGGTTTCAGGGTTTAGGATTTAGGGGTTCATGGTTTAGGACTTAGGCATTTAGGATTCCGGATTTTGGGGCTTCTAAGGCTTCTGGACGACGACCCCCGTCTCGCGGGCTTTCACACCTATAGGGGCTGAGGACCCTAACCCACAAAAGGTTAACCTTTCGAATTATACTAGGATTATATAAGCCCCAACAGACCCTATAAACCCTAAACCCTAAACCCCAGTCAATCCCTAAACCCTAAACAACCCTAAACAACCCTAAACCCTAAACCCCGGTTAAAGGTTACCTACGCAGCCCCTGAGAACAAGAGGTGCTGCTGTTAGACGGTGGAGACCCCCAGTCCCTACCAGCAGGGCATCATGTCCCAGAGGACCGGACACTTCCTGCGTAGATCTTACTTGGAGGATCATGGCACTTAGTAAGTAAGGCTATAAGTCCCCTAATTGGGTGTTATAAGTATAGTTACCTTAGTTATTATAACCCTACTTACTAAGTCCCATGATCCTTTAAGTAAGCAGACTGTCATCATATGTCGTCTCCAAAAGCCAAGAAGACCTACATGCTAGATGCCAACATCCTTATTAAGCCCTAATTGCCCTAAACCTTATATGCCCTCAGCCCTAAACCAGCCTAAGCAGTACCCATATAGTATACCCTAAACCCTAAACCCTAAACCCTAAACCCTATATACTTTGGCCCTAAGGTTCTTGTACAGGGACCACAGTAGGCCCCAAGTATATACCACATAGGTACATGGAGCCTTAGGGCTAGAGCCGTCCTGTGATAAGCTCCTTGCATACTTGCAGGTTCATGGGGCTTAGTATGTATGGTTATAAGTATCCCAACCGGGGATAGGGTTTAGGGTTTAGGGTTATATCAGGGGGATACACCATAGTCATAAGTATAGATACAACATGTATAACCCTAGATACCAAACCCCATGAGTCTTTAAGTATGTACAGTCCACGGCTAAGCCTCTTAGTTTAGTTGTGCTGAACGCAGTCGCCGTGGGCCATCACCGCGATGTTGGCAGTTCCTAGGCAAGGAAGGCCAACAGCAAGGAAGGTGCCCGCAACAAAACCGATGAAGCCCCAGGGACATAAAACAAACCCTAAGTCTCAACCCAAAGCCTCAGGCATACCCTCGGAGGTCCAGGGCCAGGGAATTTGAATCATGAGACCGCTCATGCTGCAAACTCGGGTCATGACATCAACCCATCATGATGGCAGGTTTTAGGAATCTGGGCTTCTTGCACTACCGTAACTGGCAAGCGTTCGAAGGGGCATAGACTCCTGTGAGGTTTAGGACTATATTGAGCTACTGGTATTCCTACTTGGAGGATCATGGGACTTAGTAAGTAAGGTTATAAGTCCCCTAATTGGGGTTATAAGTAAATATAAGTATAGTTACCTTAATTATAACCCTACTTACTAATTCCCATGATCCTTTCAGTAGGTGGATCCCTTACACCTAGTTGATGTAGGGGCCTTGATATTAGAATAGGATTTTGGGGCCCGCTATACTACAATTATACTAATCAGGAACCCCCGAAATAGTATAGGTATTTATTAAGCCCCTTGGTATGGTGGGAACTTTCTGTGAGTCTGCCTGGCTTTCATCCTCGCCTGCTCCCTACTTTTTTTGGCACTGGCCTCTGCCAAGGGTTTAGGCTTTTAGGGTTTAGGGTTTAGCTTCAGGGTTATGTACCTAAATAGTATACGTATACTTTGGCCTTAATGTAGTCCCTCTTTGGGTACTTTGGGGCCAAAGTATCTACTATATGGGTACATGGACCCTTCGGGAATCAAACGTCGCAAGCCCTACGTCTCAAGCCGAAACCTGAAACCACAAATTACGGGTTTAGGGTTTAGGTCATGCAAATCATCCTTGACACCATGGTTCGCTAACGCTGCATGCAAATCATCCAGCTTCGATTGCGTGTCCTCCCGGAGAGTCGTCCTGACAGGGTGAGGGAGCTGTTGAACAGGCTTTCTGTAGGATTCGTACAGTTTTTGAAGAGCCACAGAAGGTTCAGAGTCTTCTAGAGTTGAGGGTTCGGGTGCAAATAGGACAGAATGCGGTCGAACTAGATATAATGAAGCATTAGCATAAGTACCTGGGTCCTAAACAACCTACTTGTTTAAGAACCTGTATAAGGAAATCATAACAAGAAAACCTACCTCCTCGGTTGAGGCAGCCGGGAGGGTTTGGGATGTTGTGTTTTAGGAGTTTAGGGTTTCTCAGCATAGGGTCTAGGTTGTAGGGTGTTAGTGTGCTCTGTATGCATGCTGCTGGCCTTCTTCATCCCCCCCCCATACAACGGTAAAGGTTGTGGGGTGTTAACGGTTTAAAGGGCTTATAGACTAGACCCTTTCTTGGCAACTTGGGGCTCCCCTAAACCCTTAAACCCTAAACCCAAACCCTAAACCCAAAATCCCTAAACCCCTAAATCCCTAAACCCTAAACCCAAAATCCCTAAACCCCAGACCCTTAAACCCTAAACCCCGAAATCCCGAAACCCTGAACCCAAAACTCTGAAGCCTAAAGCCTAAAGCCTAAAGCCTACACCCCTAAAGCCTAAACCCTAAACTTCTCAGGCTGGCCTCAGATCTTGCAGATTGGCGCCAAGCTCTTCGCGCATCTCCTGAGCATGTAATGTAGGGCCCGTAATAATTGGAATAGGGTTTTGAGGGTTCCTTATTCCCCTAAACCCTAAACCCTAAACCCTAAACGCTCCGTATTATAATTATAGCATAATGGGCCCCAGAGCCCTTCTAATTATTAAGGCCCCTACATTAGATGGGGGTTTTGAGTTGTCTATACCTCGGCTGCAGCAAGGTTGCAGAAGCTGCGTGCTCACAGAAAGGCTTCATAGGGCTCTTTCAGAAGGCTTAGAAGGGCCTGAATAATTCGTAATTAGTAGTATTTCCTCATAGTCCCGAAATACATGTCCTGTAGTATGCATCCCTAAACGATTTGCTCGCTACAAGCATCTGTCCACGCACGCCCCCCGAAACCTTTTTCAAACTACAGTAAACCCCTTAAAGTTGGAAACCGGGTTAAGGCCAAATAGTGCTGGGATCCCCTATATATCACTCTTAAGGATTGAGGCTATAGGGTATGGTATAACGTCTCAGTATAAAGGCTCCCTCATGAGTCATGAACCTCGAACTAGACCCTGCTTTAAATCTCCCTAAACCCTAAACCCCTAAACCCTAAACCCTGTGTTCATGCTTGTGCTAAAAAGGCTTCAGCCCAAACCCCCCGGACAATCAAGAAACCATCTGGGTGGGGGGGAGGTCCTAATCACGAACGGAACCATCAAGCAATACTCTAAGTGTTCTATAAATTAGGGTCCCTTCGAGGGTCGTTTTTATGAGAGTGCCGTACTGTATTGGGGACCTTAAAAGGGATCCTAATTTAGCGAACTACCCATAAGTGTTCGTTCATAAGGGTTCTACAGAGCTTCCTATCAGGGTAACTGGGGTCCTGCATAGACCTTTTCGAGGTTGCTTAAGGATCTTTACGAGGATGCGAAGTTAACGTGCAGGGTCGAGGACTTCATGGCCAACGGAGAGGGTGTGGATGAAATAAATGTAGGGGCCTTCATAATTAGAATAGGGTTTGGGGGTTTATTGTACTTTAGTTATAATAAGGAAGCCCCAAAACCTTATTCTGATTAAGGCCCCTGTATTAGGGCCTCACGGTTGGCGGTGGCCGCAGGCCTGCTCTAGACAAGCACTCGCCCAGGCAAAGCCACATGTTAAATCGTACATGATTTGTCCCATAGAAACCCTAAAGCTGAATCTGAAGCACCAAACCACCTAAGCTGAACTTGAGTCCCAGATTCAGCCATGCAGCGGTCACAGGATTGCAGTGTCAGGGCTCGGGTTCAGGGCTGCGGCTACAGTCTAATATAGTTTAACTGAAGTTTGCTGGAGCATCCCTCGATCCAGAGCTTTTCTGCTATCTGAGCTTGCTAGGGATGTAGAGCTATGGCTTGTGGTCTGTGCTCGAATAACTCAAGGTCTAGACTTTCGAGCTTTTGGCGTTGAGGGTTTAAGGATCTCAACCGCAATCAAGGTTTGGGGTTTAGGGTTTAGGGCTTTAGGCTTTAGGGTTTAGGGTTTAGGGTTTGGGGTACTGCACACGCAGGCTCCCAAGCAATCATCTGCAACTGGGTGGCGGCGACCATGTGCTGTAGCGCTTTGGTCGAAAGCAGTGTTGCTACTGCATCACTCTTCCTCGGATCGCGACGGTTGCTGCGGTCTAAGTATCCGAAACCACTGATGTTTTACGCTCTGTAAGACCTCTAGGATGCAGGATTTATGGTTTTCGGTCGTAGCTTTTGTCACCAGACGCCGCTTTCAAAGGTCCCGTTTCAACAGTTGTAATGTTTCTGTTTCATCTTGATTTGGGTAAGGGTTAAGGTTTAGGGTTTACGGTTTAGGGTAGGTACAAGGATTTATGTAATGCTTCTGTACTTGAAGGCTCATGGGGTTGCACCTACCGCTGAATTGTATCGTGAATGTGGTTCCAAGTCGCCATAAGTGTAGTCACTGAACAATGACCTGCTGACTCTGTCCCCGGATCCTTTGAACAGGCCCTGAACCCTTTCCCTGCTATAGAAACCCTCTACAAATAAAGCCAGTCATGAACCCTTGCAAAGCACTTTGTGTAAAGCATTCTACTTAAGACATGACCGTATAGGCTGTATGGGGATGACACATGATATAAGGATTAGGTATACATGGGTGCCAGCAGAAAGTTGACATCAACAAGCGTCCATGCCTGGACAGCGATCAGACTGAACCCTAAACCCTAAATCCTAAACCCCTAAACCCTAAACCCTAAACCCCTAAACCCTAAACCCCTAAACCCTAAACCCTAAACCCCTAAACCCCAAAGCTCAAATCGTAAAGCCTCTACCCTAAACCCTCAACCCTAGAGCTCCTGAAGCCGCAAGCCCTAAACTTTGCCTACAGTCTCCATTGTGGTTCCTTTTTTGGGGGTTTAGGGTTTAGGGTTTAGGGTTTAGGGTTGTAGTTCCTTTTGTTGGGTTATCTTTTTGGGAGCCTTGTTAAACCAAAAAAGGAACTACAATGGAGACTATAGGTAAATCCGAAACCCTAAATCCCCAAGACATTTAAAGGCACAGCAGCTTGACTTCTCCGCGAATCTGGAGCAAGCCCTGCTTGCAACTTACGCTAAGGGTCCAAGTGCCCAAACGGGTATAGTTGTCTAAGTTAGGGTCCATTTTAGGGTTTAGGTTCCTTTTATAAGGGTGCCGTACTACAATATTGAGGACCCGAAAAGGGATCCTCATTTAGGAAACTACGCAAATAGTGGTCAGGGTACTTGGACCCTCTGGGTTATAAGCAGTTCGCCCGAAACCATCGTTCTCAGGTCCTTACAATGCCCTAAGGGTCCATGTACCCAAACAGTATGTACTTTGGCCTTAATGTAGTCCCTATATAGGTACTTTAGGGCCAATGTTCGACTATTTGGGCACATGGACCCTTAGGGATGGAGATACAGTTTAAGGGTTTAGGGTTTAGGGTTTAGGGTTTAGGGCTGGGTTTAGGGTTTCGGGGAGTCTTGCTGCCTGCTTGTCTACCTAGCCCTGACGAATATGTACCTGTATTCTTGCATTTAGATTACGAGTACTTGGAGGATCCTGGGACTTATATAGTAAGTAAGGTTCTAAGTCCCTTAATTGGGGTTATAAGTAAATATAAGTATAGTTACCTTAGAATTAAAACCCTACTTACTAAGTCCTAAACCCGAAACCCTAGATCCCTAAAGCCTAAACCCTAAACCCCTAAACCCTAAACCTGCTAAACCCTAAACCCTAAACCCCCTAAACCCTAAACCCACTATGACCCAAGTTAAGTAGTTACATACGTTAGGATGCGTCTTCTGGACCTGCGAGTAGACCAGGTGCTTATGGCGCTGTTGCTTCAATTAAGACATGTAGAACTCTAGGGTTTAGGGTTTAAGGTTTGAATTGAGGGTTTAGGGTTTAGGGTCTAGCTACTCTAATGGGAAAAGGGCGCCGCATTTCCTAAGCTGCAAATCTTATTGGGGATTCGGTGCTGAGGAGTTTGTTGAATGTGAACGTTCCGTCTCGGGTGCCTTCCTAGTAAGGACACTTTGGGGTTACATTGCTTTTGCAACTGTCCGGTTTGGTCTCCGCTTCAAAATGCAACATTTCGCAGGGTAAGGGTTTAGGTTTAGGGCTGCTTCAGCGCCCCCCTCTCCCCAGGTTTCACGTTGAAGATGTAAGACATGGACTGCTAGTGGCCTTAACAACTAAAGTATTCTGCCGGAGGCATTTGGCCAAAGGTACAGTACAGGCGTCGTCTTCTGGCTGCATGCACACTACCATTTGATGAACCCTTCTGGAAAATCGCATTGGGGTCTAATGCGATACAGGCGGCAAACATAAACCCCCTGAGTGGGTTCAAATTCGAGCGCGGGCGTAAAAACCACACGTCACTAAACGCGCCCTGAACTCTTTCTGAGAAGTTGTTCCAAATCACAGCTAGTTTGGGAGGATGGGAGCATCGAGCATGACGGCCATGGTAGATGACATGCAACTTCCAAATTCGTCAACAAAGGCCCGCCTGAACAAGTTCGGTCACATGCAAGGTGCCACTGCCGTCGGCATCGATGGCCTGTTCGGACGTCCGCCGTAAGTAACTACTAAGACGTACAATCGAACCGCGCGTCAACACAACACTTGCAAGTGCTCATTAAAGTGGTTGAAAGCCACCAGAACTGAACCTCGGGTATACTCGTTGCTACGCAGATATCTTCCCAAGCGGGCTTGCGGCTGCTACTGGCTGAAATGCATGCTTCAAACTGGCCCCAAACCCTAAACTCGACTTTCGTATGTGGAATCATGCCAAAGTCGCCCGACTCGCATATACACCCTCCAAGGTACCGAAACTGGTCTACCAACACACCCCGGTTAAGTGCCGAACTAAAGCCGAAGCCGAGAAACTGCAACCCTTCGAGCCCCCAAATCCGAGTTAAGGTGCAAAATTGCTTCGGAAGTAAGGGTTTAGGGTTTGAGGGTTTAGAGTGGTTATTTCACTCTGGACGGCGTAAAAGATTCAGCCAAGACTTTCGCACCTGAAATCCCCAGCTTAAGGCCCTATAAAGCACCAAGCCGAAAAGCCTGAAAACACAAATTACAAACCCTAAACTCTGAACCACTACAAGGTCCTAAAGCTCTGAACCCCGACGAACTCTTTGGGCTGAGAGATTCAGGCTTCAGGGTTTCCGGGTTGAACACTTAATGATTGGTCTTTAGGCTTAACCCAAACCCCATTGACCCCTATACCATTAACCCTACACACCATATCCTAAATTTTAAACCCTAAACCCTAAACCCTAAACCCCATACCCTTATCCCTAAGCACCTTAAGCCTTATACCATACATCGACTCTTGACCCTTATATAGTAGCCCTTCTAGTCTTAGTAGCCCTTCTTAGGTGCTATAGAAACCGTTAAAGCCGTTAACGTAACCCATATAGTACCCTTTAAAGAGTCAAAAAAGCTACGAGGACCCTTGATTGGAGCCTCAAAAAGGTTGGCGCGGTCTGGTGGTAGGTCGAGGTCGTCCATGAGGCTCTGCACATGTCGGTCCTGCTGAGGTTTTATGGGCTTGAGGTCTACGTTGTAGGGCTCAGAAGGTTTAGGGTTTAGGGGGTTTGGCGCATAGGGTTTTACATGGGTTTGGGTGCTTGGGCTTGAGAGTTTACTGACATTTAAGAAGAGCTTAACAAGCGAATGCGATGGCCTGTCTGATAGGCAACCGACCGGCGTTGACGACAACTGCAAAATCAGAGGAAGGGGGGAGGCTCGGGTTGGCCGCCATGTTCAGGGTCTCAAAATGGTTCACGATTTATTGGTCAATAAGCAATAAGTTGCTTTAAAAGGTTCTTTTTGAGAAACTACATGGGATTTAAGGCTTTGGGGGCCATAACAATTCGAGTAGGACTTTGCGGTACAACACGCCCCCTCATTTAAAGATCTTGATTATAGATCGTAAACAGGCCCCCTCATTTGGCGATCTATATCTTAAACACGCCCCCTCAATTGGCTATCTCGGCTCATCATAAACACGCCCCAGCATTTGGCGGTTCCTCTTCATCACCTGTCTTAAGCACGCCCGATCATTTGGCGATCTCGGCTCATCATATATCTTAAATACACCACCTCATTTTTCGATTTTGTTCCTCATATCTATATATAATCTGAAACACCCCCCCCTCAATTTGCGATCCCGACTCATCATACATCTCAACAAAGCCCTCGTTTGATCATAGATCTTAAACACGTCCCCCTCCTCTGGCGATTCCGGTTTATCATACATCTTAAGCATCCCCCTTCATTTGGCGATTCCGATGCATCATAGCCCCCTCATTCGGCGATCTCGGTTCACCAAGGACTCATTTGGCGATTTCTGTTCATCATGTATCCTAAACAAGCCCCCTCATGTGGCGATCTCGGCTCACCATAGTTCTTAAACGCGCCCCCCGCCCATTTGGCGTTTGCAGATAGTTAAATAGATAGAGAGATAAGCAGATAAATGGACGGAATGAGAGGATCAGACAGAGAAGGGACCAACCGGCAGGAAAAACTGAGCGGACCAGAAGGACAAGCAGACCAGGGAAACAGAAGACAGGGGCGGGGCCAGGAGACCAGACCAGGGGACCAAGAAGATCACGGGACCAGGAGACCAGAAGACGAGAGGACCAGGGGACCAAGAAGACCAGAGGACCACGGGACCAAGGGGACAGGGAATAAAAGGGAGCAAACCAAAAAAAGAGTGACAAAAACACACCTTCCAATTTCCTCGGCCGGGTTTCGGGTTGAGGGTTCAGGATATAGGGTGTAAGATGAAGGATATACCCGAACCCGGGTTTGGCTCAACTCCCAAGGAAATCCAAGATCGCAGGTCTTTTCTTGATAGCTGAGGCAAGTACAGCCGCTTACTGCTCCCAAAATCCTAAACACCAAACACTATGAACAGCCCAATACTTATCACCAGGGCAAGATAGACCTTCAACTTCGCTTTGTGGTTATAACTCCCCCGAAACCACAAATATAAGCTTTCAGGTAGCCACGGGTAATCCCTGGATTTCTCGTTGCTTTGCCGGGAGCAAGGAGTCGAGGATTACAACTCAAGCGTTTGGGGTTTAGGGTTTAGGGGGTTTAGGGAGTTTGAGGCAGCAGCCAACACAAGGTGCCTGTACCTGTCTGGATAGTGTATGGATAATGCCCTTACTTGCTGTCCTGAGTTCGCATATCGAATCGCGACTACTTCGAGCATGAGGAATTTTCAATCAGGCGATAAGTAAAGTAGCTACACTTATTGTGGCCACTACTTAAACCCAAAGCTCCGAAGCCAACGTAAATCACAATGCCCTTTTCTCTCAGCCTAAAGCCTAAGCCGCTAAACCGCGAACTTCGTTTCAGAGCTCCTGGATGACCAGAAGGAAGAGCTCTTTGGTGATGGCCTTGGAGCTTGGGGCAGATTGGGTGCAGGGATTAGCAGAAGTTTCTTGTGGTGTGGTCGCCGGGAGCAACGGAATCAAGAAGCAAGAGAGGCCCTTTACCTCCCGAAATGGCCGCAAGAACGCCCCTTCTGAATAGTTGCTGTATCGACCTTATCCACCTACTCTGAAGCAATATGCGGGCCTTAACTGTTCGAACAGGGCCTGAGGCTCTTTCCATAGGACGGGAACTAAGAGGCCCGACCCCTGTATTCTGAACCCGAGTAACAGACATGGAAGACACAGACGGGAACAGCCACAGGTGCTTCAAGGGCCTGCAGAAGTACCACGATAATTCTTTAGCGTTCCCGATTATACTTATAGTATATATTAATATTTATCCCAAAACCCTATTCTAATCATTCAAGCCCCTATACTTTGCTAAACCTTTAAAAAATACCCCTCAAAGGAGTCCTTCAAGAACCACCAACCCCCAAAGCCCTACATCAATTACTAAGGCCCCTATGATATACAGGCACCCCAGGCCTGCACCAAACCCAGACCGAAAAGGCTTACCTGCACCGCTATGTCTTTAGGGTTTCGGGCTTAGGGCTTAGATGCAGTATAGCAAATATTGTGAGTCGTGCGACTGAATCCCAACTGAAAGGCAGCACACCTCAGAACAAGCAGCACATCTTGGATAATTTTGGACCCTGACCCTGAACCCTAGAATCTGAACTGAGTCTGAACCATGCTTGCCCTCACTATGCCTCAGTCAAGCAAGTTTCATGCACAAGGCTTTGAGTTTCGTAAGATGATCTAAGATTTTGGCACGCTTGCTTTTCAGAAGTTCCTTTCCCGTCCTCAGCAGTCTGCAGCCCTTGCAGCAGGCAATGCTCTTGGGATCAGACTAAAGCCTCTAAGCCTTATGCCCAATCTCATTGGTCGCTGTTCTGCAACAAAAACCGGACTTCAGCATGGCGAAATGCCAAGTCAAAAGCTGTGTCGCTTTCATAGTTGCAGAGATCCCTCCGAGCTCCGGCGTCTAGGAGCATCTGCACCACTTGAGCCTGGGTTCTTGCTGAAGCGCTTCATTCAAGTCATAAAAACCGACAACGCTGGTTCGCTTACTATGCTTTGCATGGTCAAGGTAAGTTGAACGCAGTTCCAGAACAAAATTTAGGAGCATGACCCTCGAACGACGCAAACATTAGCGCCGTCCAGTCTTCCTGGTCGTACAAGTCCTTCTCAGCGCCGGCGTTCAAGAGCAAATCCACGATTGCGGTGTGACCCCCACACGAAGCCGCCATCAGCGCCGTAGTGCCACGGCGGCCTATCATGTTCACCTGAGCACCGGCCTCCAGCAGAGACTCCGCCACGTCAACGTGACCGTCCCCGGCCGCACGTATCAGTGGCGTAAGTCCAGACTCATCATCGAGACAATCTGGATCCATAGGCAGCTGCAGGTGTGCTTCAACCTTTCATGTCAGTTCCAACATATCTCGGGCCCCCTCCTACGTAAGATTTACAGGATTATGCAGGCAGGGTTGGGGTTCATGAAATGCGACATGATGTTAACTGAAGCAATAACATGCAGGAGTTTGAAGATAGAGCGATTGTGCGCTAACCGCCTGCCTCGGCCAATCGGCCATCCATCGCTGCTGCGCACAGCTCTCGCCGCCGGTCCCCAGACGCATCGCAGAACGAAACTATCAAGACCTGCAGATCCATGGCGGAATCCAGCTGGAAGGCATCATCCAAGATCTCGCCGTTGTTGAGCAGCCGTTGCCTGAAGCGTGGAGGTAAGCCGTGATGCTGATGCAATCGCCGCTTCAATGCCTTCACATCGCTCAGCTCCGTGAGGGAAAGCCTGGTTTAGGGTTTAGGGTTTAGGGGTTTAGGGTTACCCTACAAACCTTAGGCCCTGAACCCTCAACCCCTACAAGTATGAATCCTAAACCGTTGGACTCCCTAAACCCTACACCACAAACCCCAATAACCCCAAGCCCCTTTGAAACCCTACACTCTTCATGGAACCCATACAGGCACCCTTATAACCAGAAACCCTAAACCCTAAACCCTTATAAAGCCCTTAAGGCACCCCTCCCTCATAAGCTTTATTTGACCCATCGCCGCCTGATCAACTCTTCCCCTGAGAGCAAGGTGATGCGCAGCATGGCCAAAACAAAAAAACATACAGTTAGGGTTTAGGGTTTAGGGTCCAAGTTTAGGGTTTAGGGTTTAGGGTTTAGGGGCAAATTACTGCCAGGTTTGGGTTCAGTTTTTTCGGTTGTGGGGCCTTTTGGAATGTTTTAGGGTTTAGGGTTTGGGGTGAAAGGTATGGGGTCTGTGATATGTTCATGTGCGTTTAGGGGTCTAGGGTCTAGTTAGGGCTAAGTTTTAAGGTTAAGCCAAACCCAAAAAAACCTACACCCTTGATGCATTCATGCGATGGGCAAATCGGTCAAACCATGGGCTGCTAATGGAGGATGTTTAGCGTTTAGGGGCTACGGACTGCGTGACTTTTACACAAAGCATTCTCACGCATGCATGTGGGCAGTTCTGAAAGTTTGGGGTCTTTGTTATAAGCGTGCCGTACAATTTTTGGGACCTAGCGAGAACTACTCTGGTATAGGAGCCGCAATTCTACCATGTCGTTGCGTATGAGCCGAAACCTCAGCGAAGCGCTTCATAGAAGCCGTGGTGCCGCTACAGCCTGGCCAGATTGTGCAGCGACAGACTGAATGCCGAATCCTAAACCCGAAACCCTGAACTGTAAACCCCTAACCCCAAACCCTAAGTCCTAAACTCGAAACCGTAACGGGTTTAGGGGTTTGGGGATTTAGGGGTTTAGGCGGTTTAGGGTTTAGGTTTAGGGCCCGTTTTCGCATCGACAGAGGATCAGGCGAGAGCTGCAAGCCTTCGGTTTTGGGTAGACCTCGAGATTCGCACCCTACCCTACTCTGACTCTGCTTGGTGGGGCACATTTTCCCTAAGGGTACATGTACCCAAATGGTATGTCCTTTGGCCTTAATGTAGTCCCTGTATAGGTACTTTAGGGCCAACGTTCTACTATTTGGATACATGGACCCTTAGGGTTTGTTGACGGATACCCGACTAAAAACACAAACACACACGCACGCACAAGGTAGACACTGACCTTCTATGTAAGTCAACCACTGAAGCTTCGGTGCGTCGCGCTGGGGATTCAGTTCGAGTAGGACTTCCAAAAGCCATCCACCACCTCCAACTCCACCAACAACAACAGCAGTAACAACAGCAGGAACAACAACAAACAAGAAACAGCAACACAAACAGCAACAACGCAAAGTTCACGACCGTATATACAGCGAAGTATGCCCGATACAAAAACAATCGTAAACCACCATAACTTATGTGTATGATGTATATATATATATACACCAAGGGACTATATAAGACGATTTAGAGATGTAAAGATAGAGGGTTAGATAAGTAGCGATAGAAAAAATAGTTAGATAAAATTAGATAGATAGATAGATAGATAGATAGATAGATAGATAGATAGACAGACGCATAGATGCATGGATACATGTACAGATAGACAGACAGATCGATAGAAAGCAGAGGGATAGATAGATCGGTAGACAGATAGCTAGCTAGATAGGTAGATGGATCGATAGATCGACCGATGGATGGATAGATATTGACAGATAGATAAATGAGATAGACAGACAGATGAGATGGACACAACGACAGACGGGCAGAAGAGATAAAGCTACATAGATAGATGGGCAGATAGATAGTTAGCTAGATAGATAGGCATAGGCGGGCCAGATAGGTAGATGGATGGGTAGGTGGATAGGCTCAGTTCAGAAGCAGTCTTTGCGGCTTGGCTGCCGGAGGTTCGACTTCGAGGGACACGACCCCGGGTGAAATCCCGAGGTCTCCGGTAACGTAAACAATGAGTTCTTGCGGTATATAACCCTAAAGGTCCATGTACCCAAATAGTATGTACTTTGGCCTTAGTGTAGTCCCTATATAGGTACTTTGGGGCCAAAGTATATACTATTTGGGTATATGGACCCTTAGGGTAATGTATGGTTGGTAACCTACGATTAGGGAAACTCGGGGCCTAGGGTATGGCTTCGTGGGACAGTCTGCCGAGTTTTTTCGCGTATCCCTGAGCGCCCGGCGATCTGGGCGTGGATGTCATTGTCCGTGAATTGTATTGACCCCGTGTTGAAATCGAGCTGCGACATCTTGTTCTGAGATGGAATTGGCAGCAGATGTGTGGGGATATGAAGATAAATACCAGGGCCTGAATAATTAGAGAAGGGTTTTGGGGCACCAAATACTATAACAACTACTCTCGGGACCCCTGAAATGGTACTGATACGGTTGATGATATAAACCCTGCATTACTCATAATAAGGAATATACCATAGTTCCCATAGTTTAGGGTCCTTAAGGTAACGCAGGATTTATATCATCAACAGTAGTAAAGGGCTTACCCTAAACCCTAAACCCAAACCCTCTTATTTCAGCCCCATATTAGGGTTTAAGCTGCCGGGATTGAGCCTTTGGTGTCGCACAGCCCTGAAACAGGAATGCGGTCTGCAGTTGGCCTGGAAAGAATTTTTCGGTTTTCAGGGTTTGTGGTTTAAGGTTTAAGGTTGAGGGTTGAGGATATGAGGATAAGGGTGTAGGGCTATAGGGTTGAGGGCTTAGGGTTGAGGATTTGAGGATAAGGGTGTAGGGCTATAGGGTTGAGGGCTTAGGGCTTGGGGTCTGGGGCCTAACACGATGTCTTCGTCTTTTTAGATAAGCCAAGACGTTTTAAGCCGACTGCGCAAGACTGAGAACAATCGAAAGCCCTGATCAAAGCTGGAAACTAATGCTGAGGCCCTGAACCCCAAACCCCTGAACCACTAAACCCAGACCCTAAACGGGAGGGAGGGCAGATTGTACTGGCAGCACGTCAGGCTTTTACCAGAAACAGCCTCCACAATATTGAAGTATGTAAATACGAATCCATTGTTTGAACGAGCAAGCCGCGAATCTAGAGTGCCGGCTATGCAGGCTTTGCTACATTTCCTGAAACTATATTTCCTGAAAACCTGTGATAGCCTGCCTTTGCGTTGTGTTCTAGATTGTTCTAGTCTCGCAGGAAAACTGACGACAGACCGTTGAAGTTCCGCGCAGAAATCCTGCTGGTGCGCTCCTATCACTGCAGATTTAAGTCTACCATGTCCTACTTTGGGTTTATGGTTTGTAGGGTTTAGGGTTCAGGGTTTAGGGATAGGAAGCTGATACTAATGGGTAAACTTTGGGGTTCGATTGGGATTCTAGTACCCCCCAATATAAATTGCTGGCTCTGCTACTTAGGTGTGGCGGGAGGACAGCCCCAACACTCCGACCACTCGCTTGAAGCCGCAACCTCGAATGCCGCTCATGAGTTTAGGGGTTTGTAGGGTTTAGGGTTTAGGGTTTATGGTTTAGGGTTTTGAGTTTAGGGGTTTGTAGGGTTTAGGGTTGAGCTGCGTGGCGGACTCTTCTGCATCTTGGTAGAGGCGGTAAGCTGCAGCAAACTTTTTCAGCAACTCGCCTGCCAAGAGCGAAGGAAACGCTCGGAGTAGGAATCGCGGCTTGTATGCTTCGGTTCTAAAGCCTCTTCTAACCCTGAGCCCTAACAAGTGTCCTCGTTGCTGTGTAGAGGCAACAGCATGGGCCAAATCAAAGTTCTGATGCCTCAAAACGAATATGTCAGTATGTCATCTCCTTTAATTGGGAATAAGGCTGTCGGGTGTCTAAGTGGTTCCTTGAGCCACAACAGGGTTTAAGCTTCGGGGTTTCCATGGTTCCTTCACAAAGATAAAGCGTACGAGTTCGGGCGAGTTCTCCAAGACCCCGCCAATAAGAGATGAAGGATCCCTAAACCCTAAACCCTAAACCCTAGACCCTAAAGGTACTATCGAGTTCCTGATCAAGAACGGAGCTGCAACTGCGATGAGGCTCCGCAGGCAAAGGATCGGTTCCTCAACTCAAGACTAAACCTAACCCTGCAGGTACCTACTATGGGTTTAGGGTTTAGGGTTTAGGGTTTAGGGTTTAGCTCCAGGTACCTACTATATACAGGGCCCTAGGGGCTCTAGTACACTATATAGTAAGTACCTGGGGGGTTAAGGTAAAGCCTGCACATCACACCCTATCGAAATTTCTTGCGCTGCAGTCTCGAGCTTCGGGGTTTCTCACACAGACACAATAATTCAAATCTTCGGGTCTCAAGCCTTGTGAGGAACTACGGGTCTAGATGGGCTTAGCATCTCCTGGACCAGGAAGGCAAGTGGCGCGTGGTTCGCGCAATCCGGATAGACTCCCGTGCATGCCTTGAGTGCGGCGTCGATCCCGCAAGTTCAGGGCAGATGCTAAACCCTACACCCTAAACCCCTTAACTTAGAGAGTTCGGGGACTTAGAAGTTGTCAGGGTTTGAGCCTGAGGTATCGAGTTTGAGCTTGGAGTTGAGGGTCCATGGCTTTACCCGAACCCCCCAGGTACCTACTATATAGGGTACTAGAGCCCCTAGGGCCCTATATAGTGACTCAGCCATTCCTTCTAGGGTTTGGGCTTTGCTACTCATCGTCTTCTCTGGAAGAGGCGTGCAAGTCAATATCTTTTTCTTGGCCTCGGTACCTGGGGAGGTTAGGGCTAGGTTTCGAGAGCTTGAGGCCGCAATTGCGAAGTTTAGTTCATTCTTTGCAGCCGATTCGGCAGTCCCTGAAGCATGTGAGACGCTTGCACCACCCGGTTGAAGTACCCCGTTGCTCCTTGTTTGCTCACGCGTGGGATCACGTCTTGCACCCTCAACCCGAAGTCCTGCAACACAAAGATCCCAAAGACGAACCCTTCCTTATAGGGGTGTAGGTAGGGTTTAGGGTTTAGGGCTTCACTCACCCGGACACTGTTCTGCAGTGACGGCTTCCGTCTCCTGCGCAGGTGGACACTGCAGGGACGCAGGCTCAGGGTTTGCGCATCTCGGTCGAAGGCTCATATAACACATACTTGGTAGTTGTATCTAGTCTTTGATATAGGTACTCTAGGCCCAAAGTATACTGTATGAGTACATGGATTAGGTTAGGGAATGTAGCTTAAAGGCCTGCAGCTGAGCTTGGGGTGCTTGTGCTATATCATCTGGAGCTCCACATAGGATTAGGGTTTAGGGTTTAGGGTTTAGGCAACATGTTCAAGATTCAGACTGCAGACGCCAAAGTAGGTACCACTTGCATACTTCGAGTCTGCAGCTGATTTCGGGCTTAGGGCTTAGAAGGTCTAGGGTGCAGGGTGACAAATGTCAATTTCCCTAAACCCTAAACCCTAAACCCTACCAGGGGAGGGTGGGTAGGGGGGGCGGGCGGGCTTCGAGACTGCGAGTCTATGTAGCTCAGAGTGTCTACCCGACAGCCGACTGCGTATCCATGCTGGGCATCAATTACGATGTGCCCTAAACCCGAAACCCTAAAC
>CAJNDV010035134.1:7964-18372 GCA_905221635.1 Symbiodinium sp. CCMP2456
TCCGTTACTGGATTTCTCAGATTTCAGCTCCTCCGGTGATGGCTTGAAGCTTCAGGGCTTGGGTTTAGGGTTTAGGGTTTAGGGTTTTAGGGTTTAGGGCTTAGGGTTTAGGGTTTAGGGTTTAAGTTTCAGGGCGGTCGGTTTTAGTATAATTTAGGGGTTTGAGGGATTGTTATGTTTTAGGCCTTTCGAGCTCGAGGTGTTTAAGGTTCGGGGTTTTCGCGGGACCCTTGCACACACTCTGGTGGCGACCTACCTTGCAGGACTCCTAGATGTTGCAACGACACTGACATGTCAAGCCAGTCTGGTGCCGGTTGTCACTGAAATGGTCACCGGCACCAACCCCGAGCAGCAGCAAGCTATGTTGCGATGCGCCATCTGCACCAGGCCGCTGCGCGGCGCCTGGACGTTCCAGACAACTTCAAGTTGCAGGATCTGATCTTCCAGCCCCCGCCGGACTCAAGAGAGGTCTGGCAGCCGCCACTCGCAGACCCTATGGTGAAACGCACAGCTGGCAGCGGCAGCAAGATGGAAGAGGTGTGGAAGAGGCCCATTAATGTCGCCGAACCCTGTCGTTGGACCCTGTCGCTGCAACCTGTCGCCGAACCCTGTTTTCCCTTGAGGCTTAAGGGAATCAAAAGGGCAGTGCAACGTCTGGGCGCCTGCCCGTCCCGGTTTTGTCTCAGTCTCAAACTGCACGACCTTGTTCAGTGCTAAGGGTGTGGGATTGAGTGTATAGGGTTTAGGACACGGGTGAGCTTTCAGCTCAGTCATAGTAAACTGTCACTAGTTGGAACTATGCTGTAGAATCCCTGGTAAGACTTGCATTTGTCGATTTGTGATATTCAATCTGTTGGTATTAGGGATTCATGAAAGACAATGGGAGCCCCGAAATACAATTTGAATATTAAAGCTACGTTTATTAAACATGTGTGTCTCACCTGTCTTGGAACTTGGTTGATACAACCAATCCAAGGCCTCTGCCGTGTCCAGAGTTGGACAAGGTGTCTCTACGTCACTCGGAGCAGATTCCTACAGCGTAAACCCTGTTTGGGGCTTAGGGCTTTGTTGCCGGGTTTTAGGATAAAGTTTGCAGAGTGCGTTGAAGGCACTCGGGTTTCCCGTCTGGTGCCTCGCATTTAGGCTGCAAAAGCCTCGGATAGTTTGTACATCTTTGGTTCATTAAGGCTCAGTTTAGGGTTTAGGGTGCCAGCTCCCACTGATGTTTTGCCTGCTCTTAAGCACTCAAATGCCGACGCTGTTTCGCGCGTAGAGATACGAATGATCGAAATTCAAAGACGGCATTGCTGCAGTACAGACACCAGATCACCAGAACCTCAAACCCCAAACCGCCGAACACTAAACCCTGAAGACCCCTACAGTAAAGCCTAAACCTTCTTCTTGTAGGGGGAACATTGCATGCTGGATGGATCGAACTGGTAATCATATCCCCAGATAGCCCAACAACGAAAGACCGGATCCTTGCACCTCAGAAGGTGAGAAGCTGCCCAAGGCTTGACGGAAGATATGCGCAAGTCAGCCTTTGCCCAATAATGCGCACACACACAGAGAGCCTTGCTTACACATCTCGCCTTTGCTTGTTACTCCTAGGATCCTCAGCCGTGCTCGCCGGGCGAGCCTCAGCTGAAAGTTGTGTTAGAGTGTAGTGATTGAATAGTGAATAGGGTTCATATTCACAAACCCCAAAACCCTAGACCGGTGTCTTCAGAAGTAGCAGGATGACTGCCACTAAGGTCTGCCACCGTGTTGTTGAAAGCCTCCCAGTCGACTTGCTTTGCTAATGGGGGTAATATAGGAGCTTTAATAATTAGAATAGCGTTTTGGGGCGCATTATACTAGAATCATAATAGTAAGGAAGCCCCAACATAGTATCGGGCCCCTACATGAAAGCCTTTGAAGGTGCAGGGACTTTTCCAGGACACCACGACAAAAATCTATGTTCTGTGATGCGTTTGCTGTGGGTTGTGGCTCCTAGGTTGATGTTGACGGTTGTTGTCGGATTTCAGGGCATATGGAGTTATGGAGTTGTAGTTTCATGCAGACCTTGAAGCCTTCAACGGTGCTGAGGATACTCACTACGTCTACGGGAATCAGACGCTAATCGCTGGGCAGCTCGTCTGGTTAGATTAAACCGTATAAGCCCTAGGCACAAAGCCTTAAACCCCTGAACCCCTGAACCCCTGAACCCCTGAACCCCTGAACCCTAAACCCCTGAACCCCTAAACCCCTGAACCCCTAAACACTAAACCCCTGAACCCCTAAACCCTAAACCCCTGAACCCCTAAACCCTAAGCCCCTGCACCCCTAAACCCTAAACCCCTGAACCCCTAAACCCTAAATCCTAAAATCTGAGATCCATTTCAGGGTGATGGCAGGTTAAGAGTTGAGGGTTGGCTTCCATCTACTAAAGGAACCCCTTTTTAGTATCCCTTAAAGAGAACCCTTCAAGGAAACTCTTAGTGCGGAGTGCGGACCTTCAAAACCCTATGGTGGCAGCATGAAGCGCCATGTGTTGTCCTAGACCTTTGCAATCGTGTGCTGTAACAATTCTGTTCCCAGAAGAAAGGGCATGCAATCCCTCGGCAGATCTGCATTCATTGCTGTCTTTGGACATACCCTGCCTCCCAAATCCTCTACTCACTCTTCCCAATTTCGCAGAGTAATTCCCGCAAGAAGAGACAGACGTCTGACTATGCAGCGCGACAGCCATGACTCAACGTTTTACATCCATGCCTGCCTGATTCCAAGATCGGGAGTTACAGGACGACTGGGTAAAACAGGAGTTCTTGTTGTCTGGGCGTTTCTGCATCGGCGGAAGGGCGCTCGCTGACCCCTCAAACATATCAAACCTCTACCCTGGAACCCCAAACCTAGACCCCTAACCCTAAACCTCCAAACTTATGCTAGACTTTCCAACCATCCGTCGAGACCTCCTCCTGCTTTTTGTCTCGAGGCTCCTGGCACACGGATCGCGGCCTCCCAGCACTTGGCCAGTGACGCTAACGGCCGCTCAACTCAACTTCGGAGGACGGGTTTGCAGGGCTTTAGGGCGATCTGAAGCCCCCAAAATCTAGGGGTTCAGGGTTTAAAGTTTAGGGTTTAGGGTAGCCTAAAGTCTAGGGTTTAGTTTTGGGTAGCTTATAGTTTAGTTAGGGTTCGATGGCTATAAGTGTCGGCAGCTCAGCCTCTTGGCATGGGATGGACCAGAACTTCTGCAATTTCTTGGAGCCGGTGACGTGTGACTGGTTTTTATGCTACGAAGGCATGCCAGCCATCTAGGGTTTTGGGGTTTCGGGGTTTTAGGGTTTCAGGTTTAGGGTTTAGGGCTTAGGGTTTTAGGGTTTAAGGTTTAGGATTTAGGGTTTAGGGTTTTAGAGTTTTAGGGTTTAGGGTTTTGGGTCATCTGGCTAAACCACTGGAGCCTGGGAAAGCCAACTGAGGGCCGCTAGGACTTTGCGGGAGTTTGGTGTTGCCCTACCCAGAGGCCCCATAGTAGTTCCTTTTTGGGGTTCATATTTAGAGTTAAGAGTTTAGGGTTTAGGGTTCCTTTTTGGGGTTCATATTTAGAATCCTATAAGGTAATCACCAAAAGGAGCTAGTATGGGGTCTCTGGGTAAGCCCTACCCACAGAAACCCGTCTGTCCGCTCGGATAAACTCAAGTCATTGGAAGGTAACCCGACGTTTCCCCGAGGACTTCATATAAAGTTCTCCATGCTCAGGTATCGATCGTAGACTATCTGAGGCTAGAGCAGCCCTTATCTAGCTGAAGCATCACCTATTGATCTGTCCACCTATCTCCGTGTCCGTTTGGCTAGCAAGCTCTGCAAACCCTAATCCCTAAACCATAAGCCCACCATCTTATCTTCGAGGGTTCACACCACCGCCACGACACCCCATGGCCAGCCTGCCTGAGGGCGAGGTTCATGGTTCCGTGTCCATGTCTTGGCAGTCCGTATGCAGAGACTAGAGCCACGGGTTTAGGGTTTAGTAATCAAGGTTATAGGTGAGGTAAGGATGCTTCTAAAGACTTGTAGCTCCATTTAGGGTACTGAAAAACTTATAACCTAACTTGCTGTCTAAGTCCCCTTGTTCAGAGGGCTCCAAGGTGGGATAAGAATTAGGTGGCGCAATCCCAAATAAGCCTTGGAAATTGGGAGTTTAGAGTTTTAGGGTTTGGGGGTTTAGGGTTCAATCCTGCCTACCTTCATTGCCGCTTTTGGAGGCCCCCAAAGTGAGACGAGATGACAATTTCGAAGAGCGAGGACAGATTTTTTTCTGAGTGCTCCCATCCGGTAACCGCTTCTGAGCCCTGACTGAGTGCGCCAGCTAAGGAGGGTTTAGGGTTGACTGGTTTAGGGTATCGAGGTTTGGGTTTAGAGTTTAGGGTTGAAGGGTTTATAGGGCTTAAGGTTTAGGGTTGTGGTTTTTGGGTTGAAGGGTTTAGGGTTTAAGGTTTAGGGTCGGAAAGTCGGTCGCTTCGCAACCTAGGCAACTGTTTGTCTGCTGCTGGGTGCGCTTGCGCTTGTGGCGCGGTTCATGCCCCTTGGTCGACGATTCTCTGGGGTTCATGAGGGGCAACCGTTTCGGTTTCCGGTGACCGGTGACGCGTTACTACTGCAAAGCGTGGCCGGCTACTTTATTGATAAGTACTAAACCAAGTTTCCAAGAGGTTATATGCAGTATGTATTTGCGCAGCATGTATACGAGCACCCGCATGTATGCCGAGCGGCGAGCCCTGCTATGGTGTTGGGGACCCAGCAGAAAGGGTAGCTTGAATGGATCTTGATGGTGACGACGAAGCAACAGGATCCCGAAGCCCCAAACCCTACACCTTATATAACCCCTATAAACCCTAAACTTCCGTAAATCCTAAACTGAACTCGAGATGATCCTCTTGCTGATGATGGTGATGATGACCACGATCCTGATCCTGACCATGATCATGATCATCCTGGTCGCGACCAGGATGATGCCACGATGATGAACAAGAAAGTCATGTTGACGATTATCAGGTTTTGTGATGATGATGGTGATGATGATTATGATGTTGGCAACGACAATAGCAGTAGAAGGAGGATGGGTTGTTGCACCCTGAAGGTCCACATACCCAGACAGTATAGTCTTTGCTCCCAAAGTATCTGTGGACGAACCCTTTGAGGCCTAAGTAAGTATCATATGGGTGCATTACACTAAACCATAGGTAAACCGTACAACACCCTATAAAATAGCAGTCAAGCCACAATACAGCTTATAGCTTGACGTTGCGGGCTGTAGGAACCCGAATAATAAGAGCGCTAAAGATACTTAAATCTTCTATACATATGCAGATAATATACAAATATGTATATAGAACTGTGATTGTCCTTCTTGTTAGTATTGTTGTGATTATTGGTATTATTTTTGTTCTTATTGTCATAGCTGTTTTTATCTCTATGTATATGCATGTGTATACTTATACAATATATATATATATGTACGTATCGGAATCTTCGTCTTCTACCACAGTACAAAGCCCTGACGCTGCAGACGCCGCTGCCGTGCGTCGGCTCGGGTGGCCTCGGGCACCTACCACCTTCTGCCAGAGTCGGATGCTTCCTAAAGCTTATTAGCTTAAGTGGTTCTGCAAAGGGTATCTAAAGTTTAAAGGGTCTAGCGGGGTTCCCAACAGGATTTGGGGTTGTGTTTCCAGAAGGGTTCCTGCAAGATTTATTATACGGTTTCCTGTTTAATGGCTCTCTGCGAGGGTTGCATAGGTTTACGGCTAGACCTTGGGACGCAGTACCTTTTTCTGGTTACCTTACTCTCCTATCTTACAAGCCACACCCTAAACCCTAAACCCCTAAACCCTAAACCCTAAACCCTAAACCCTAAACCCTAAACCCTAAACCCTAAACCCCTAGTTATCCAAGAAGAGGTACTACAGCTCCGGGTCCAGGTCCCTCATAGCCCTTGTACAGTGAAACTATAACATAAGGTATAGGGTTTAGGGTTTAGGGTTTAGGGTTTAGGGTTTAATATCCGATCTTAGTTACTGAGGCCCCTATATTCCGATAAATATCTCGGTCTTCAAGTATGCCACCCGATAATTTTCCGAAGCCCCCAGATTAGGCCAGGGTCTGGCAGGAATTGTTTAGAGCTCCATGTCGTCGAGCGGAGATCTGTGCTGGTGCGGACCCGATGTCGCGGTGCGAAACAGCTTCTGCGAATTTCTCTGAAACCAAACTGTAGGGCAAGTAAAAGGCTTGAGGTCTTTAGGAGTTGTAGGGTTTGTGATGTTAAAACCCTAAACCCTAAACCCTAAAGCCATCGGGCGGTTCAGGCTTTGGAGCATTACAGTTACATGCTCCGGGCTTGCAGTGGTTCTGGGGTGCTTTGTTAAAGGTATTTATCCTTGTGGGTAGTTGTCAAAATTATGGTCCCTTTTGGGGTACGCTAAATAATAGGTGCCGTATAATAAGGACCCAAAAAGGGACCCTAATTTTGACAACCACCCTTGTGTTCTTGGTGCTTTGTTTCTGGCCTACAGGGCTTTAGAGTTTTAAGGGCTTCCAGGTCGTTTTGGATTTAAGAGCTTTACATATTTTAGTACCACCGGCTCCTTCCTGCATGAAGAATCGCTTTCCCCCCCCCCGGTTTTGTAGCAGATATCCTTTACGAGAATCCAGTTCCGGAGGATCCGAAACGCTTTACCCTAAACCTGGAACGCAGGCTTTCACAAGGAAACGGGCTTCCTTGCGAGTTGCGGGCAGTCGGGTAGTTCTCTAAATTAGGGTTCCCTTCTGGGTCCCCAAAATGGTACGGCCACCCTTTTTGAAAAAGGGGCCTTAAACCCTAAACCCTGAAACCCTAGTTTAGAGAACTCCCCCTACCCCAATGACGAGAGGCTTGGTCTTTGAGTTTTTTGTTCCTCCAGAGTTTGAGGGATTTCGAGTCTTGGGATTCAAGGGTTTTTTTCCGGTTTTAGAGATTCAAAGTTTTTTTTCCGGTTTCATGGATAGAGTCTAGGGGTTTAGGCCTTCAATTGGGGCAGAGTTTCGGAAAGAAGGGTCGGGTTTAGGGTTTACGGTTTATAGGGTTTAGGGTTTAGGGTTTAGGGTTTAGGGTTGAGGGTTGAGGGTTTAGGGTTTTGGGTTTTGGGTTTAGGGTTTAGGGCCTTCGGCTTACTAGCTGCCTCTGCGTTGCACCCAGCAATGGAGGATCGAGGGACACGAAGGGTAGAGTTGTGCACGTATCAGCTGGAAGACATCCGAAAATCCTCATTCCGTCGTTTACCCTAAAGCCTTCAAGGTAGTTTTGATCTGAGCTCCAGGATTCGACTTTCAATATGTCCCATGCAAAATCCACAGCTCTGACATGTACCGATACAAGTGTTATAGGAATTCTCAGACGACATAACCCTAAACCCTAAACCCTAAACCCTAAACCATGCAGCACTGTGCCAAAAAAACGTACAGCCACGGGACACTAAACATTGAATGGAGACCGTGACAACAGCGGCCGACAGCCTCAAGTAGCTTCGAAGGCTGGTGCGTTTCCCCAAGGGTTTAGGGTTTCGGGTTTAGGGTTTAGGATTCAGGGTTTCGGGGTGAGTTTGGTTCGGGGACAGGCGGTTGAAGAATAATTTTCGAGTCTATGGGGCTGTCCTAACGAATTTTAGCTGGCGGCCCTGCTTCACGAATCCCAAAAGCAGACTTCCCGAACCCCTCGGTCTTCAAGCCTAGCAGCTAAGTCGATTAGCCTGAAACGATGAGTCTGTGGAGCCTTGCGATAAGAGTTTGAATTTAGGGTTTGGGGCAAGCTTTGTCAAGCACAGAAGTAGCGACCACCGTTGATGCGGATAGCTGCGCGGCAGTTTTGAAGTACACTTGAAGTCAGCAGTCAGTTGCATCAGAAGAACTTATCACGGTACATGTTTAGTTATATAAACTGGCAATACGGCAAAGCATCGACACAGTAGCATGGACAAGACACGGACAGCCACTCTAGTGGATTGAAGGCACAATGTAGCAGGACACTTGCTTAATGCATTGCTGGAACATTCCCCCAACACTTGATAAGCCAGACATTTGCATCTTGTTCCAATGATTTGGCAGCTATCTACTGAAGCTAGCGTATGTATCCCTGCTTTTTGTATGTTTCACTTCCACCGTGTATTTAACGGGTGCACCGTACACTAATGCACATCTGGTTGCATAGCATAGGATCAGTCAGTCGCAGAGTTTCACCACGAGCTTACCAAATGCAGTCACTGTGATATCACATTTGTCCTAAAGATGTGCTCTCGCACCGCCAGCAAGACAACCCCGTGAGATGTAACTTTACCATCTGCATTAACCTATGGGGCAGTGTAACTTAACGACACAGAACCCTGGTCAAGACGGAACACCTGCAAACGTCAGGAATGTAGTTCCAGTTGATACGAGTGCATCAGTACAACATCCGTACTTTAACAAATTAGCACGTTGAATGGTACAACAGCTTTATATCTCTGCAGCAGCAAAATCGCTGCAGGGTAGTACTAGGTGTAGGACATGAACATTGTGTCTAAGCAAGACTGCAGCATTCGAAATAGCGTGAGTTGCCACGTAAGAAACCGCAACCGCATCGGTACTACAAAATGGTGTTGCTTTGCATGGGCGGTGCACTATAGGCACAGACCGCCACTGCAGAGCGACACAAATCAGATTGCAATGCAGCTCTACGCCATTCATGCTCATTTGTGCCGGTTTCTACATGTCAGGGCATTGATCTTCTTGGGACTTCACTCGAACCGCATCTCAAATCAGCCTATTGATCTAGCAAGGTACGTAAGGTAGTATCGAGCCCTCAACCTAAGACCTACAAACTCCCAACTGTGCAAGGCCTCCTGTTTTGGCCGTATGACGGCCACGCAGAATGAGGCTCCCATGGGGTTGAGGGTTCCCCCAAAAAGGCTAAAGCGTCGCACCGTATTGTCTCTATTGGCCCAGAAGCCTCCAACTCAGCAGCCCTATAACACTCTAAACCCGAAACCGCTCGATCCAAAACTCTAAAAACACAGGGACCTAAATTAAGCCTCTAATTAGAGTACACTTTGTTGCTGCGAAAATGCCTCTTTAGGATTTCCCGTAAGGCCTGAGTCTATGGGTAGTTCTCTAAATTAGGGTCCTTTTAGGCCCTTTTTTATAAGGATGCCGTACTATATAAAAGGGACCCTAATTTATTGAACTACCCCTATAGCACCCTTATCAGTAATAGCCTTATAGATACCCTATAGAAACCCTTATATGATCCCTCTAACGGAACCCTAAAAAGGGACCTAGTTTAGAGAACCATATACGTTTAAGGGATCCTTGCCTTCGGGTTTGCCCTCACATCTTATAAAACGCACAGGACCGACCTGTTTGGATCCTTAATCCTGTGCAATTAGAATGAGGTGTTGAGCGTTTAGGGTTTTGGGGTTTAGGGTTGGGGGGCTTAGGGTGTTGAGGGAGATTATGGCATAGTTTTGAAGGGACTGTCAGGTGATAGTTGAGGTAGTTATTCTGATCTTTGTTTTGGATGTTGCCGTTTCGGCCTCTATGATAGAAGTCTTGGTTCGGAGTTATAGCACCAAGAACCACAAAGAGCCCTTAGAACCCAAAATGCGACCCGTACAGAACCCTCATAATATAGGGGCCTCAATAAGTACATATACTATATTGGGGGGTTCCTTTGAAAAGTTGCAGTACATTGTGCCCCAAAAGGCTATTCTAATGATTAAGGCCCCTATATTAGAGCCTAATTACCAGATACCGGTCACTAGGCTTCCTTATTCAAAGCAGAATATAATGAAGGCCACCCAACTCTGGGCCAAGTACTACACCATTGTAGACCCGGCAAGTTTCATTGAGTTGCCCTAAACCCTAAACCCTAAACCCTAAACCCTATAAACCCTAAACCCCTAGACCGTGTTAGGACCGACGCAGCGCCAGCCGGGCGACCCAGCAGGCGCGTGGTCGGTCATGAAGCTTTCCACCGAAGAAGTCGCATTTCGGTTTAGAGTTTAGGGTTTAGGGTTTTAGGGTTTAGGGTTTAGGGTTTAGGGTTTAGGGTTTAGGGTTTAGAGTTTAGGGTTTAGGGTTTAGGGTTTCATATCGTGTATTACGGTATAATGCATCACAACACAGCATGAAGCATAGCTCAGGGGTTTAGCACTGATGATCTGGCGTTTGTTCATACATTTTACACCTCCACCCATGACCTCCCAATCCGAAACGTCCGACATGCAAATCCTGAAACCCTAAACCCTAAACCCTAAACCCTAAACCTTAAACCCTAAACCCGAAACCCGAAACCCTAAACCCTAATCCCTAAACCCCAAACCCTAAACCCTACACCCCAAAGCTCAGGCAACCCAGGGACTGA
>CAJNDV010035135.1:0-11014 GCA_905221635.1 Symbiodinium sp. CCMP2456
GGTTTACGGGTTTAGGGTTTGAGGTTAGGGTTTAGGGGCTTAGGGTTCAGGGTTTGGGGTTTAGGGTTTAGGGATTAGGGGTTTAGGGGTTTAGGGGTTTGGTTTAGGGCTTCGGTTTTGTCTTAGCCAATTTCCGCGCCAATCTTGGAACTTTCTGTTCCGACAGGTCGACCCAATGCAGATCCTGCAGACGGGCATTGGTTCCGCAATCCTCGTCTTCCTTTGCGGTATATCATTCAGACATGCCCATACTCTATGTTGCTTCTACTTTGTTCCGGTACCCTAAACCCTAAATTTTAAACCCTGAGCCCTAGACCCTAGACCCTAATATCCTGTAAGAAGTAGGATCCTAGGTGAGGAAAAGCGAAAGCCAAGGCTGGGTCCAAGACCCCCAAACCTAAAAATCCCAAAGCCCTGAAGCCCTAAAGCCCGGGTCTCTCAACCCCAAACCACATCCTAAATCCTAAACCCTGGGGTTTCGAGTTCAGGGTCGAAGGTTCAACCCTTAAAGCCCAAATCCAAAAAATCTAAGCCTAAGCCCTAAACCCTGAACCTTTAGCCCTAAACCCTAAACCCTGAACCCTAAACCCTAAACCCTAAGCCCCAACAGCCGAAGCCTCCGTAGGTGAGTCGACGCCGAATGTGCTCTCCAGCTTCTCCGCCTTCTCCCTCTTGTCCCAAACTCAGTCCGCGGCGTCCTGGGGCTTAGCTTAAGGGTTTGGGGTTTAGGGGTTTTAGAGACCTGAACCCTCAACACTAAACCTTAAACCCTCAACCCTAAACCCTAAACCCTAAACCCTAAACCCGAAACCCTAAACCCTAAACGACTTCTGGTTTAGGGACTGAGGCTCTAGGGCCGAGTGTCTCGGGATCAGGGCTTAGGGTTTGAGGGCTATGGGGACTACCGGGTTGAGGGGTTAGGGGATTAGGGTTTAGGGTTTAGGGCTCAGGGTTGAGGGTTTAGGGTTTAGGGTTAGGGGGTTTTGAGACATGGGGACTGGAGGGCACTGGAGGGTCTGCTTTCTTGGGGTTTAGGGATCCGGGTTTAGGGTTTAGGGTTTGAGGCTTCAGGAATTTAGGGAATAGGTTTTTGGTTTCAGTCGTTTGAGCTTAGGGTTTAGGTTTCGGGGTTTGTGTAGGTTGGGGTTCAGGCTTTAGATGCTAGCTTATGCCCTACACCTCTAAACCCCTGAACCCTCACGCACTCTCGGAATGATTCTGCACGCTTCCCCCGCTCTGTAACGATGCGCAGGTATCTGTGGTGTGATGCTAGGTCTCAGTGACTCAGACAAGGCGAGAGGAAAGTCGAGTTTCAAGTTTCGGAACCCTAAACCCTAAACTGTCAGGTTTCCCGTGTCGGTGCTCGGTGTTGGGGAAGGCTTGTCAATCAAACCGGGTGTTGACTGCGAGCAAGCAAGCCCCAATCTGGCTTGCAGTTCAGGAACTTGAATTAGGCTACTATAAGGAAGCCCTATTATATTCTACATCTCTCTCCGTTATGGTAACTTAAACTGAGTTCCTGAACACCAACCCAGTAATCTGCACCAAACTCACCAAACCCCAAACCCAAGAGCCTCAGGCTTGATGCCAACGATGGCTGTGAGCACCAAACCCCAAACCCAAAAGCCTGAGGCTTTATGCCAACGATGACTGCGAAGGTGGACACACTACCTTCTTCGAGCCAGAGGCATGTGGGAGCTCTATACCCTACAGCCCGCTTGTACTTGTAAATGCCCCTTCTTTCAAGGTTTGGGTCAACCGACACCCTGAACTGTAGGGATCACAGAGAGGGCTCAGGGGCTGGAGGTCGGTGTTAAGGGTTTTGGGATGAGGTTCAGGCTATAGGTTTTCGGCTTTAGAGTTTGGGCTTCAGGGAGGGGGTTGCAGCTTGGGGGGGGGGCCTCAAAAACGATCTAGCCAGATCGTGCTCTGGTAGCTCCTACCTAAGTATGACAAAGACCCCTTCGAAGCCCTCGTCACTAGTCGAAGTACTTGGTCCCGCTGAAAGCCTTTGTAGAACATAGCAAGGAAGCCTAAACCCCAAACCCTAAACCCCTAAACCTTGCAGCGTCCTAAAACTCATTGTCTGAAGGCTTTCTTGCCTGCATCGAACAAGAAGCTCACGCCCCAGTGCAAAGCTCAGCGCCAGAGGGTCGGCGGGGTTTAGGGTTTAGCTCCTAGGGAAAGGATCATACTACAGTATCTACGGAGTCTAGGGTCGATATTCAAGGGTCCACTATTTCTTGAGCACAAATCACGTCGGTAACGGTGCTGGGTACACTGGGCGTCTGGTCTCCAATTGGCTAATGAGGTTTGTCCTCGAAGAGGGTTTCTTCGAATGGCCCTTGTTGCATTGTCTTAATGACAGATGCCGTAATACCAATCTCCAGAGCGGGTGCTGAACATGTTCCAGCAGTGGCACTGGACGCCAAGTAAAGACTTCACGGGGAATGCAAAAAACTTGCCGACATCTGAAAACCTTTGCCCGAAACTACAATCAACCAGTAACCAGCACAACCAATAGAGTCTGCCCCGGCCGTTCACGAAGCTCAGAGGTGCGACCGCGAAAGCTTGCGCGTGGCTGCAGCGATCCGGCCACATGCAGGAGCTGGGTTTAAGGTCTAGAGGTACTATAGAGGCCTTAATAATTCGAGTGGGGTTTTGTGTGGCTCCTTTTTATAATTATGGTATGGTACACCCCCAAACCCCATTCTAATTATTAAGGCCCCTATATTGCACGAAGCCTCATTAGAATCCCCAGGCCCCGATTGTAATAATATAGGGGCATAAACAATTAGTTACAATGTGTTGGGGGTTCCTTATTACAATTACAGTATCATGGGCCCCCAACAACCCTTTTCAAATTATGAAGGCCCCTCATTACAAAGTTCTTATGGGACCCTTCTAGAAGCCGTTGTAGTATGCTCCTAAGCTCCGAAGTAGGACCCGGGAGCAAGCCTCATAGGACCCTTGCTGGGCCTCCCTAAACCCTAACCCTAAACCCTAAACCCTAAACCCTAAACCCTAAACCCTAAACCCTAAACCCTAACGAAAAAGGCACTTAAACAAAAAAACCTAAACCCTAAACCCTAAACCCACTTCTCCAGGAGACGCACTCGTCTTCCCTCATGGGCTGCATCCGGGCTGCAGCCGGGTTGCACCTGGGACATGCTGCTTCTTTCATTTTGGGCCCTAGGGTTTCAGAGTGAGGGCCCAAGGGGCCCACCATGCTATGGGTTCAGGGTTTAGGGTTTAGGTTTTAGAGTTTAAGGTTTAGGTCTTAGGGTCGAGGGTTTAGGTTTTAGGGTTTTGGGTTTAGGTCTTAGGGTCTAGGGTTTAGGGTTCGGGGTTTCTGGTTATCTAGTTTTCTGAATTCATAGGACTTGAACAGATTTTTCCTAAGCCACAAAAGTCGTTGGCCAAAGGAAGCAATTGCAGTCCAGCGTTGAGGGTATAGTCATAACTATACTCCCCTGAAGGCTAACTGTTGTTGACCTACAAGTACTGTTACTCAACTTCTAGGCGCTTGGACACTAATAGGACTTGGGGTTTAGGATGTTGTCTTAAAGATTCTGCAGTTCGCCGAAGCTGTTGCGGTGGTCTCCTACTAGTAGCCCTACGTTACGGGTCGAGTGGAGCTGGATCTACACCATAAGGAAAACGGGCCAAGATCGGGGTTAAGTTGGAGGAACTTACCGTATCGGTACCTAAACAGGCTCGATTAGATCCTTGTCGGGGGTACGTTATAGGACGTTTCTGGGATCCTAAACCCAAACTGGTCAAGCCAAAATAAGGAATTACAGTGGAGACTATCCTTAACCCACCAGAACCTGCCTTTATGTAGGGTCCCTATAAATCCCATATTAGGGTCTATAACAAGAACCTACAAAATGTGGGTTTTGGTAGGTTAAGGTAGGTAGTTCTTCTTGAAGCTAAGCCCTACCAGTCTTTGGGTTTAAGGAATTTCGCGACGGTCATCTAAGCCCTACCAGTCCTTGGGTCGAAGGAATTTCAGCTTAGGGTTTAAGGGTGTGGGGTTTAAAGTTTAGGGTGCAGGGTTTAGCGATGTTTGAATGTAGAGCTTGCCTACAGCCTCCGATCTGGCTCCCGTTTCCTCGTTGCTTCGTTTTTTCCATCAGGGTCCCCCTAATCTAATGGTTCAATCCCCGAGCCGGGTATCCCAAGCCCGAAGTGTGGAAACCCCCTAAACCCTATAAACCCTTAAGCCTAAACTTACAAGGGTTGGGGTTTAGGGGGCTTATGGAGGTAATAGGGTTTTACAGGGTTTGTAGTTTAGAACCCGCCAGAAATCTTCACACCAGGCCATCCAAGCCCTCTCCATGAAGGATCCGAGGCCTGCGGCAGAAAGAGAGGGACAGAGATGATTCAGGGGTCGCCAGCCTCGGGGATGTTAGGCTTTATGGCTTTGGTTGGGTTTAGGGTTTAGGGTTTAGGGTTAGGGTTTAGGGTTTAGGGTTTAGGGTTTGGGGATTTGGTGGCTTTGGGCGTTTTAGGGATTGTGGATTGCAATTTTGGAGCTTCAGGTGCGTTGTTCAGATTCTGGATGAGCAGGCTTCGGGGCCCTAGACTGAAACCCCAAACTTTAACGGTTTAGGGTTTAGGGTTTAGGGTTTAGGGTTTTTTGAGCCTAAATCAAGCCAATCACGGGCCGGACAGGCGGAGAGAAACTCTTTAAAGAAAGCCCTAAACCCTAAGCCCTTAGCCCTAAACCCTAAACCGAAAAACCCTAAACCCTAAGCCCTAAACCCTGAGCCCTAAGCCCTAAACCCGAAACCCGAAGCCCTAAACCCTAAGCCCTAAACCCTAAGCCCTAAATCCTAAACCGTAAGCCCTAAACCTTAAGCCCTAAGCCTTAAGCCCTAAGCCCTAAACCCTGAGCCCTAAATCCAGGACCGACTCAGTTGAGGCTCGTAGCAGGGGGCTTTCAGTTTAGCCTCGTCAAGTCGGTGTCAAGGCCCTGATTCCAGGGCTTAGGGCTTTTAGGGTCTAGGGCTCTTGGGGTTTAGGATTTTTAGGGTCTGGGTTTTTTAGGGTTTAGGGTTTTTAGGGTCTGGGGTTTATGAGGCTTTGGGGGTTCAGGGTCTATGTGGTTTCTAGGCTTTCTAGGGTTTACAGGGTTTAGGGTTTGAGGGTGCAGGGTCTATAGGGTGTATAGGGTTGACAGGGCTTTAGGGTTTTAGAGTGCAGGGTGTACAGGGTTTCGGGTTGAGATTCGAGGTGACATTCTGAGACGGGGAACCAGTGGGAGTCTTGTGGGCTGAAGTCTTGAAGCGTATTATGGTTTAGGGATTAGGATTTAGGGCATTGGGTTGGGGAAGTTTGCGCACGTCCGGCTGTTCACAGCTGCAGACCCACTGAAGGAGGCTTGGAAACGTTACACCTAAGGCATGTGCCGGCAGGATTTAGGGTTGAATGTAAGAGTACAGGAGGTAGGTTTGTGAGTGAGGGATTCGGGATCCTTTTAGCCACTGGCCGTTCAACCCCAAAACCCCTGTTGGGGATTGGGTTTTTGTGTAGTAGGTGCAAAAGCTGTAAGCGCCAAACCCTAAACACGAGACCAACCCCAATGACTTAGCATCTGACCCCAGCGCCCCCATAGAGCAACCCTTAAGGGACCTTGTAAAGGAGCCCTTAAAGGAGCCCTTGTAAAGGAACCCTTAAAGGAACGTAAAGGAACCCTTAAAGGAGCCCTTGTACAGGAACCCTTAAAGGCACCCTTAAAGGGACCTTGTAAAGGAGCCCTTAAAGGAGCCCTTAAAGGAGCCCTTCAGGAATCCTGAAGGGAATCCCTTAAAGGAAGCCGTGACCTTCAGGTTCTCAGTGGCGAGAAGCTCCTGGTACGAACGGACATCATGTTCCGCGTGCCGCGCGCGAAGGGGCAAAAAAGGAGCCGTCCCCTTGTTTTAGGGTTTAGGGCCTAGGGTTTAGGGTTTAGGGTTTAGGGTTTAGGGTTTAGGGTTTAGGGTTAAGGGTTGAGGGGCCAGGCCGTGTGAGAGATGGACCCACACCCCCGAACCCGAAACCCTACAAGAACACTAAACTCCGAACCCTGAGCCCTAAACCCTTAAACAAAAAGAACCCTAAACCCTAAACCGTAAAAAAGAGCCCTGAGCCCTAATCCCTAAAAAAAGAATCCTAAACCCTGAACCCAAATCAAGGCCCTAAGCCCTAATCCCTAAACCCAGAACCCTAAATCCTTAACCCTAAAAAAAACAAGCCCTATAAGGCCCTAAGCCCTAATCCCTAAAAACAGAACCCTAAACCCTTAACCCCTGCAGCCTGAACGGACAGAAACCCTAAATCAAGCTTGGAGTCTGCGGCTTGATGCTGTTGGGGTTTAGGGTTGCAGCGTTTAGGGTTTGGGGCTTAGGGGCTTGTGGTAGGTGAGCCTGAATAGTTAGTAGCAGTATTCCTTACGCTTCCTTAACATTTTCAGCGTACAGCCTCCAACACTTTTGCCGACAATGAAGGCACCAGGTCACCATGCATGACATGGGGCTTCTTCTTATGTGGGTAGTTTTCAGAATGAGGGTCCCTTTTAGGGTCCTTTTTATACGGGTGCCGTACTATATTGGGGACCCAAAAAGGGACCCCAATTTAGAGAACTACCCCAGTTGGGTTGAGTTGAGAGTTTCGATCCGAATGGGCTTTGAGCAATCGCTGTATTGCTCACCTCGACGGCTAAACCGTGTAGCTCTAGCCTAACACAGCAAACCTACACTTTTGGGCTGGCCCTTATGTCTTTTATCTTAGGCTTGATCATAAGTCCCTGCAAAGCAAGTAGGCTATGGTAGCTTGAGGCAGCCACGCTTTCGTGCAACCCCTCCACTTGCACCAGCGGTTCTTTCTGGTGGATGGTTGCCGGCATGATTGTCCTGTCGTCGGTATTTACTCGTACACGGCTTCTGTCCACCTGTCATGCGCCAGCGAGGACCCATCATCTCACGACAAGCCCTTGTGACAAACGAACGTTCAAAAGTCGGCTGCGCTGAGGCTGAACGTCGGCGTGGCCGCGAAAGCACGGCCAGTCAAGGACAAGTTTCCACATATTCCAAGCCCAGGTGAGTTTAGGGATAGCTCAGGCCTTTTCTCACTATCGTCGGAGAGAGTTTGGCAGCAAATTTAGATCGAACAGCACAAATAACACCGGCAACAGAATCCGAACCACAGCCGTGTCCTCATGCCGGAGCTGAAGCCTGAAGCTTTCATATCACGTAGGAAGGGCCTAAATAAACAAGTACCGAGGTTCCTCATTGTAACTATAGTATAATGGGCCCCAAAACCCCATTCTAATCATTAAGGCTCTTATATTGCACTACCTATCGTCTCCAGCTCCTTTCTGGTTCCGTGTTCTCCTGACCATGAAGTTGGTTGACCAGCAACGGAAAGACATTGGATTGCGCCTATAGTCTCCATTGTAGTTCTTTTGAGGTTTATCCGCTTTTATATTTAGTAACCCCCCAACAAAGAACTACAATGGACACTAGAGGCATCCAACAGCCCTTGGCCCAAAAGCCTCCTGAACCCTAGACTCTAAACCCACTGCACCAGCCCCTAAACCCTAAACCCTAAACCCGAAGCTGGCTAGTGACTAGTGCAGGACATGGTTGAGGGTCCGCTGCCGAGTCGGGGGCCCTTAGTTGAGGTAGGGGTTGGTTTAGGGTTTAGGGTTTAGGGTGGGGCGTAGGGTTGAACAACGGCTTTGAGGATTTTAGGGTTTAGTTTTTAGGTCTTAGCATTTAAATTTAGGATTTAGGATCTAAGGCTTTAGGGGTTTAGGGTTATGAGGTGAGGGGTGAGGAGAGGAGCATATTGGGGCTTGGGGTACGGTCTTATAACTTATAAGGAGTCTTCAGAAGGGTTTTCGCGTTGGTTTGCTAATGTTCCTAGGAGCCGATCTTAACCGAGGACAGATATTTCCCAAAGAACTCATGAACTTAATCAAATATCACCGAAAGAAACCAAGGAATCCCTAAACCCTAAACCCAAACCCTAAGCCCTAAGCCCTAAACCCTAAACCCTAAACAAATATCACCGAAAGAAACCAAGGAATCTGGAGCTATCGAAATTTGAATCCCAGTAGAGTTGTCAGGATGCAGGTCTGAACTGAAGGTTTCTGCAAATCGCATTGGGCCTTAGGCCTTTTGAGGGTTTAGTATAGGAGCCTAAATAATTACCAATACTATTTAGGGGGTTCCTTGTTATAATTATAGTATTGGGCCCTAAAACCCTATTCTAATTATTAAGGCCCCTGTTTTAGGGTTTAGTGGATTGGTGGGTGCCTAAGCTGCCCTCTCACGTCTTATCCAGATCTGAACTCGCATGGCGTGTGTGTCTTAGACAGCACGAGCCCGAAGACTCAAGAGCTCTAAAGCTCTAAAGCCCTAGCCTAACCTCAGTGGCTAAGTGTGCCCGAGACTTTTTGGAACAATATTACCGGTTATAAAACTGAAAGTGGACACTTTTTGGGTCATATGAACTCAGCAACCCTAAGCCCTAAACCCTATACCCTAAACCCGAAAACCCTAAAGCGCTAAAAACCCTAACACCCTAAAACCCCTAAAGCCCTCAAGCCGTAAAACCCTAACGCCCTAAAACCCTAAAACCCTAAACCCTAAACCCTAAACCCTAAACCCTATACCCTAAACCCTAAACCCTAAACCCTAAACCCCAAACCCTAAACCCTAAACCCCTTGAGCCTCTGAGGCGCGGGCCTGATCCCAGCTGCCCAAGGCGAGGACGGCCGGGACGCCCAAGGAGCCTTAAAGGTTTAATCAAGGTTTCTTTAAAGGTTCTATAACCCTTATATACTTAAAAGTCTTAAAGGTTTAACCAAGGTTTCTTTAAAGGTTATATAACCCTTATATACCTAAAAGTCTTAAAGGTTTAACCAATGTTTCTTTAAAAGGTTCTAGCCCTTATATACCCAGAAGCCTTAAAGGTTTAATCGAGGTTTCTTTAAAGGTTCTATAACCCTTAGTTATATACCTAAGAGTCTTAAAGGTTTAACCAAGGTTTCTTTAAAGGTTCTATAACCCTTATATACCCAGAAGCCTTAAAGGGTTAATCAAGGTTTCTTTCAAGGTTTTATAACCCTTATATACCCAGAAGCCTTAAAGGTTTAATCAAGGTTTCTTTAAAAGGTTCTATAACCCTTATATACCCCTCAGCCTTAAAGGTTTAATCAAGGTTTCTTTAAAGTTTTTATAAGCCTTAGTTATATACCTAAGAGTCTTAAAGGTTTAACCAAGGTTTCTTTAAAGGTTATATAACCCTTATATACCCAGAAGCCTTAAAGGTTTAACCAAGGTTTCTTTCAAGGTTTTATAACCCTTATATACCCAGAAGCCTTAAAGGTTTAATCAAGGTTTCTTTAAAGGTTCTATAACCCTTATATACCCAGAAGCCTTAAAGGTTTAACCAAGGTTTCTTTAAAAGGTTTTATAACCCCTATATACCCAGAAGCCTTAAAGGTTTAATCAAGGTTTCTTTAAAGGTTCTATAACCCTTATATACCCAGAAGCCTTAAAGGTTTAATCAAGGTTTCTTTAGAGGTTCTATAACCCTTATATACCCAGAAGCCTTAAAGGTTTAATCGAGGTTTCTTTAAAGGTTCTATAACCCTTACCCTCAAAGGACTCATATTCTAAGGCTTTTGGGCCCGAGGACGCTATTATTTAAGGCTTTTGGGCTATTTTTATGTTAAGGGTAAGGGCCCCTTGAGGGCTTCATGTAAGGGTTCACAAGGGTTCATGGAGGCTTCTTGACGAATCTGTAATTGCTCTTGAAGGGTTCTATTAGGGTTCATGGAGAGTTCTATAAGGGTCTTTAAGGGATCTGTAAGGGTTCATGGTGGTTTCTGTAAGGGCTCAGGGTTTAGAGTTTAGGGTTCATAGAGGTTTGCCTCTGTGGTTTAAGGTCCTGTGTAAAGAAAAATATAAACAATCTCTATAAAAAAGATGTGAACTCTTTACGAAGCCTGATCAAGCCCGGTTCTAGTTGTGATGGCCCCTGTGCTAAGTGAGCTAAGATCCTCGGTTCCCAGGTTCAGGGTTCGCGCGCTGATATCTAAGCTCCTGTCTTCCCGGAGTTAAGGTTTAGGGAATTAGGGATTTGGGTTCGGGGTTTAGGGTTTGTGGGTCTGGGGTTTTAGGGTTCAGGAGTTTCGGGCTGTTTTGAGTAGCCTGAATCGTTCAGGAATATTTGGGATTGTTGGCTCTGGGCTTGGGGCTTGATTTTCCAGCCGTAAACCGAAGCTGTGGATTCTAATGTAGAGGCCTTAAAAAAGTTGAATAGGGTTTGGGGTATATTATGTTATAATTATAATAAGGAACCCCCAAAACCCTATTCTAATTGTTAAGACCCTTACATTACCAAACCTCCGTGCTGCGAGAGCGCAAGCGTAAGCATAGCAGCGGCGGAAGCCTCCAGCAGCAACGGCAATAGCAACGGCAAGACCATCTGCTATTTTACTCTACCATCACACTGTTATCAGGACCATATACGTGTTGCGATCACTACTTCGCCAGCGAAATCATACATAGCCATAGCCCTTTCCATCCAAAGTCCATTTCTATGATACGGTGTTGGCCGAAGTCTCTTCAAGCCTGGCAAACTCTGAATGCTCGGCTTATGGATTTTGGCTTCAGGTTCATGGCTTGTCCGTTGATCAGACAGGGCTTCGAGGTCAGAGGAGCATTGGTTGGGAGCGTTCATTAAAGAGACAAAATTGCTGGCAGCAGTTCCCAAACTGTAGTGGTGGTATGTAATACTACAGTGTACAATCCCGGACTGAGGCAGCAATGGTGAACGTGATTCGATATAGCACATCGCCACTGACTTCCTTCTTTTGGTGCACCACTGTTGCAAGCTGAGGCGGACAGAACAGGTCAAAACACTAGAATCAAGAACATATTACAGCCACAGCCCCTTGTCTACTATACAATCCAAACCCTATACAACCCTTATGGAAGAGGAACCCTAAACCCTAAAC